>PVJI01010093.1:0-61994 GCA_004026765.1 Micronycteris hirsuta
AGCTACACCAGCCATGGCTGTTTGCTTTTTTTAAAAAACATAGTCATAATTAAATTTTATAATGTTTCATATTTTTTACTTTTTATTATTAACATGTTTCCATATTTATATACATTCTGTAAATTTTTCATAAGTTGATTATACTCTGCTTAGTGGACTGTGTGACTACTCCCCTATGGCAGACATTTAAGCAACAGTTATTACTACTGTAACATTTCTGTAAGTTTGTGTAAAATCTTTTTGTATGTTTGAGCTTATTTTCTTACAATTAAATTTCCCAAAGTAGAAGTTTGTTTTAGTCCCCAAGTGGGCTAATTTTTGATGCCTTTACCTTTAAACCATGAGTGATATTTCTAAACAATCTTATTTTAGTCATAGCTTTATAATATTCCTATATTGTAGAGTAAATTAATTAACTTTTTAACAACTATAATATTATGCTAAGGGGAAATCCAGCTTACTCACTGGTAATCTATAACTCCATCCTACAGAAGTAATTTTCAAACATTTCTGATTTGAACTTATTATAATTAATGCCAGTGCTCACATGTTTGAAGGGTTAACTTGTTTTTTTTCTTTCTTTAGGAAGTTCAGACTGATGGTGACAATCAGTCTGCATCACAACATAAAACAGTTTCTGTGAACTGTACTGATATTCTAAGGAATACCTTCAGTACTAGTCTTGGAGTTCAGTGTAGCCTGCCCAAAACTGACAAAGCAGCTATTCCAGCATTTCAGCAGCTGGACTTTGCTCATGGAATTCTGCCACAACAAGAAGTTTCTAAGGAACCAGACCTATTACAATGTTTCCAAACATATATGAATTTGTTGCATTCATACCCGGACAGTCAGACACAGCGAAGCCCCGCTCTATTACAGCCAGCTGTCTTGGCCACTAATGAAGAAAAATGTGTCAAAGAACAAATGGGAGAGGTTACAAGTGAAGGAAAGGATTTAAACATACATGTACGAGATTCAAGAATAAAGGGTGTCCAGAAAGTGAAAAATGGGAACCAGAGTGCTGAAAAAGTTAGAATTATAAAGTATTTGTTGGGAGAGCTAAAGGCCCTGGTAGCAGAACAAGGTAGATGAGTACCTTATAATTTTCTGTAGCATGGTGTTAATGCTATATAGCAATGCCGTATTATTTAGTCATCATTTAAATTTATAATAATCAACATGCAGTTTGTGGTATTCTCCATAGAAATATATTTTCGACTAATAAAGTAATAAATAGAAATGAGTAGTAGCAGAAATGAGTTCTGCTAGCTTTATTCTTATTTTTTAGCTTTTGATTCCTCTACTGTGTATTTGAAATGTGCTAGGGGGATATCAAACAATCTTAGTTGCAAGTATGTATTAATTCTACTTGATCAAAAGGGATCTTGAGAAGATTCAACCAAAAAGAATTGGTAGGGATAAACTTGTAGGGGTTAGAGGATCCCTAAAGATGATTAACTCCCTGGAAGAGACTCATAATTTTGTTTTAAAAAAATGCAGAGATTTTCTTCCTATCATTTCTTTAATAACCAACTATTCTAATGTTTAACAAATATCACTGTGAGAAGTAACCCAAACCTTTTTATGCCCTTTTCATTTTACTTTTGGGATCTTTTGATTGAATGAAGAAAAATGTTTTAGGTGGAGTTATGAGATATTTGAGGCAGGTTGTATTCATTTGCTTGCATTATGTGTGTGTTTTTTAAATAATGACTTTTGCTTAGAGTGAGTTAGAGCTTTGTCATCTTAGAAAGCACAGTAATAGATTGGGGAAGCACTGATTGAATATTTGCAGATTGACAGACAAAATATCAATTCCTAAGTGTATTTATAGGAATATATTCTAAAGGTTTGATACATTAAAGTTTGTTTTCAGACCTTCAACTTATCACTGTTCTCTCAACCAAATAGTTAATCATAGTAACCATGATAATTGTAGCAATATTAGCTATCACTGATGGAACATTCACCAAATGTGTGGCACTGTGCTGAGTGTTTCATGTGAGTTGTCTCATTTAACCCTCACAGCAACCCTCTGAGGTACTGTTATTGCTCCCGTTTTACAGACGAGGAAACCTAGGCTTGAAGAACAGTTTCTCATTTACTCCTCTTAGCAACCCTATGAGGTACTGTACTTCCATTTAACCATGAAGAAGTTTAGGCTGCAAGAGTTAAGTAACTTGACTACAGTTATAATGCTAGAAAGTGGGGGAGCCCAGATCACTGCCTCCAACACTTATGAGCAGAACCACTGTACAAAGGATTGGTAGAGGGCTGCTTAGTTGCTTACTGTGTACATATACTTTTCATTGGGGTGTGAAAATACCCATGGGATTGAGTTAGTTCTTGTTACTTAGAATATACTTCCTACCTCTTTTGGGTATCAGTTAATATTATAATTATTAAATATTTCAGCCTATAAAATATTTGAATGGAAGTGAAAGGAGAAAAGAAAAGGACGAAAGGTCTAAATTCTACAGTCTACCTGTGTTTGCCACCTCCAAAACCATCCCATTTCCGCCAATTACTGAAAAAAGGGTGCTGCTTTTGATGCTACATCAAATGAGGTGTGGCTGGTTGTATTAGATCTCCTTTATAAAATTAAACAATAAAACTTTATCTTAGTAGAGACCCTCCCTCAATTCTTTGCCACATTGAATCACTTAAAGTAAATTATTTACAACAGAATCAAAGACTGTTGTAAACGTGAGCACTGTTATCAATGACAGGAGATCTGTTAGCAACTCCAGGCAGGCGTCCAGTAGTCCTCAGACAACGCGACCTAGCAGACGGGTGTGAACTGTCTTCCTGTTAGACTCTGAGAAAAATCACTAATGTAATAATGCTGTGATTTAAGATTCATCTAGTTGTCTGAATTTAATTTCTTTAGAATTTTTCTGAATAAGCAGGCAGCAGGAAAGAGGAAAATAGGGTTTGTGTATTAAATTTAGAAATAATTGCATTTATTTATAGCAAGTATGTACATATCTGAAAAGTTTTCTTTTTCATTAATATACATGAATAATCTTAATCTTATCCCCAAACAGCTTACAATGTGGTTTGACTTATTTCTTTTGCCTTTTGTAGAGGATTCAGAAATTCAGAGACTGGTTACAGAATTGGAGGCATGTGTATCTTTACTTCCAGCAGCAAGTGGAAACACAAATATTCAAGTTGAAATAGCACTGGCCATGCAACCACTAAGAAATGAAAATGCTCAGTTACGCAGGTAAGAATTTCTCTGAATATTTTTGTCTCTGTGCAGAGATGTTCCATGGTCAGAACAAAGGTGCCAAATGAGATCCAGGGCTCCATAAGAAGAATATTTTCTTCAAGTTTTTGACTCTGTGTCCTTAGAGGACAAAAATTATATAGCATATTATTGCCACTGTTTACTGGATCTTCTAAAAATGAAATCATTGAAAAATGAAGACTTTCTCTGATATATGCTCTTTTTAGCAGAATGAGGTTTCCAGCACAAGTGCAGGACTTTCTGTGCCTCTTTGGAAATCTTAATTTAGAAAGAATTATCTATAATCTCCATTACAAATGAAAGTTGGAATGCATTGGTTCATTCAAAAGTGTTTTTCAGCACTTTTAAACGAAAAAGTTCTCTATCTGTTTAGGCATTTAGAAACCACATGTTTCTTTTTAGCCAGAAAGTTGTCTTTCAGGACTTTCTTGAAGTTTATTGCCATCTTGTGGGTTAAAAATATTGCTAGGTGGCCACAGCCGGGTGGTTCAGTTGGTTGGAGTATCATCCATACACCAAAAGGTTGCTGGTTAGATCCCCAGTTAGGGCACATACCTAGGTTCTGGTTCAACTCCCAGTCAGAGTGCCTATGGAAGGCAACTGATAGATGCTTCTCTCTCATATTGATGTCTCTCTCTCTCTCTCTCTGTCTCTCCCCCCCGCCCCCAACCCCCTCCCTCCTTCCTCTGTCTCTAAAATCCATACATATAGCCTTGGGTGAGGATTAAAAACATATATATATATATATATATATAGAGAGAGAGAGAGAGAGAGAGAGAGAGCGCACGCTAGGTGCATTGTTTCTATGGCAAATGGACATTTGGGGCCGAGCAGTTCTTATGGGGGATTCCTGATGTGGAGCTCAACATTTAGCCTTCCTGGTCCCTACTCACACTGTCTGTAGTGCCCCATTCATTGTGACCTCCAAAAGCCCTGGCAAATTCTAAAATTTCCTGGACGTGGGTTGGAGGGGTACTACTTCATTTAGGAACCCATAAGCAAGAAAGTGCCTTGATATTTATAAGGCAAGTTAGAATTCATGACCACTTCCTGATTTTAGACTCAAATACAAGACCATTATGTACTCACGCAGCACAAAGAAGTGAAATGGGATGGCATTCAGTCTTTTGGTTTGATCATTTGACAGATGGTATCATAATTCTTCCAGGTGGAAGCTACTACAGAAAGAATAGGTTATTTGTTTTTTATTTCATTTTATTTTTGAGTTAGAAAATGTAATGGGAGAGAGCCAGTGAGTTAAGATGTAGACTTGCTGAATGTATCATTTAAGAGTCCATCTGGACATATGTATGATACAAGTGGAATATAAGAATATGATCCAGGATAGAAATGTAGACTTGGGAGTTAGTCACTGCATGTTTTTATTGAACTTTTGGTATATACTTGGCTCTGTTTTCATTACTGAAAACAATGATGTTTAAAAGCAGGTGATTTCTTATCAGTGTAGAAGTGGTAAGTTCTCCAAGAAGGTATAAAATGTGAACACAGCCAAGGGTGAATTGCTGGGGAATAAAGCTTTTTAGGGAATAATAGCTTTTTAACACAGGAAGAGGAGCCTGTAAAAGAAACCTGAGAAGGAACTGAGGGAAGTGGCAGGAAAACTGGGAGAAAATGATGTCGCAAAAGCTGTGGGAAGAAATAATTTATAGAAGGAGAGATCTTTGCTTACATAAACTGACAAAAGGGACAAAGATGGATCAAGAATAAACATCACTAGATGAATTGCCCAAAGAAAACCCAAGAAAACTTGAAACAGTATTCTACAGTCTTCAGGAAATTAATAGAACACTTTTTAGAGGCAGAAAAAGAGATTGAGAAAGAATTCTTTTTTTTTTTAAAGATTTTATTTATTTATTTTTAGCAAGAGGGGAAGGGAAAGAGAAAGAAAGAGAAATATCAATGTGTGGTTGCCTCTTGTGTACCCTGTACTAGGGACCCGGCCTGCAACCCAGGCATGTGCCTCAATTGGGATCCAAACCAGTGACCCTTTGGTTCAACCTACTGAGCTATACCAGTTGGGGCAAGAAAGAATTCTTAAAGAAGATAAAACTTTAAAAGGAGAAGATGTGGAGAGCTTCCGGCCAAGATAGAGGCGTAGGTAGACACACCGTGTCTCCTCGCACAACCAAAAGAGGAAAAACAACAATTTAAAAAACAAAAACAGCCAGAACTGACAGAAAATCGAACTGAGTGGAAGTCCGACAATCAAAGACTTAAAGAAGACACATTCATCCAGACTGGTGAGCAGGGTGGAGCTGGGCAGAGAGTGCGCTGCGAGACCTCGGTTTGTTGAACAGTAAGGGCAATGCTGCAGCTGCCTGGAGAGGCCTGCAGTGGACGCCTTTGGCCAAAATACGGCTGGCGCACTCAGTGAAACCTGTGGCTGGGCAGCCTGGACCCAAAGGGGCCAAGGCTGGTGGACTGGGCAGTCCCTTGTTTGTGCGCAGATAAACCGGGAGAAAAAGCTGGGGAGCGGAGCAGACTATGCAACCCACCATTGCGGGAAAAAAAGCCTCAAACCACTGATTGAAAACACCTGTGGGGGTTGAGAGGGCAGCGGGAGGAACTCCCAGCCTCACAGGAGAGTTCGCTGGAGAGACCCACAGGGACTTGAAACTTTGCAAGCCCACCCACCCACCCCGGAGCCAGCACAGAAGGACCCAACTTGCTTGTAGGTAGCAGGGGAAGTGCAGAGAGCAGAGCAAGCACCATTGTTTGCTCAGGCCCCGCCCCCACAGGCAGCGTCACAACACAACGACGTGGGTTGCCCCACCCTGGTGAACACTTAAGGCTCCACCCCTTAAAGTAACAGGCACACCGGGAAGAAAAAATGGCCCAAATGAAAGAACAGAACAGAGCTCCAGAAAAATTACAACTAAGGGACAAGAAGATAGCCAACCTATCAGATGCACAGTTCAAAACACTGGTAATCAGGATGCTCACAAAATTGGAAGAAAGTTGGACACAAATAAATGAACAAATGAAGGATACACTAAAGAAAATGAGGGGGAATGTGCAGGGAACCAATAGGGAAGAGAAGGAAACTGGGACTCAAATCAATGGTGTGGACCAGAAAGAAACAAGAATTCAAAAAAATGAGAAGAGGCTTAGGAACCTCCAAGACATCTGTAAACAGGACAACATCTGGATCATAGGGCTGCCAGAAGGGGAAGAGGAAGACCAAGAGATTGAACATTTATTTGAACAAATAATGAAGGACAGTTTCCCCAATCTGGCAAAGGAAATAGACTTCCAGGAAGTCCAGGAAGCTCAGAGAGTCCCAAAGAAGCGGGACCCAAAGAGGAACACACCAAGGCACATCATAATTACATTACCCAAGATTAAAAAGAAGGAGAGAATCTTAGAAGCAGCAAGAGAAAAGAGACAGTTACCTACAAAGGAATTCCCATAAGATTGTCAGCTGATTTCTCAGAGGAGAACTTTCAGAAGGGGCTGGAAAGAAGTATACCAAATCATGAAAGGTACCCTGGCTGGTGTAGCTCAGTGGATTGAGCGTGGGCTGGGAGTCAAAGGGTCCCAGTTCGATTCCCAGTCAGGGCACATGCCTGGGTTGCGGGCCAGGTCCCCAGTGAGGGCTATGTGAGAGGCAACCACACATTGATGTTTCTCTCCCTCTCTTTCTCCCTCCCTTCTCCTCTCTCTAAAAATAAATAAATAAAATCTTAAAAAAAATCATGAAAGGCCAGGACCTACATCCAAGAATACTCTATCCAGCAAAACTTTCATTTAGAATGGCAGGACAGATAAAGTGCTTCTCAGATAAGGTCAAGTTCAAGGAGTTCATCATTACCCAGCCTTTATTATATGAAATGTTAAAAGGATTTATATAAGGTATGGAGGGATATCAACAGGGGAGTGGGAAGGGGAAAGAGGAGGAAAAAGTACAGAGAAAAAGTAGCATAAGCGGTAGGTAGAAAACAGGCGGGGAGGTTAAGAATAGTATAGGAAATGTAGAAGCCAAAGAACTTATGTGTATGACCCAAGGACAAAAACTAAAGGTCGGAGAATGGGGGGGATGTGGGGTGGAGGGGAATAAAGGGGGGGAAATGGGACAACTGTAAAGGCATAATCAATAAAATATATTAAAAAAAAAGAACAAGAAGAAAATAGAATCCAAAAAGAAAGCAAAGATGGTGTAAGCAGCCTGTGGGACAACATTAAGCAATCCAACATTTGCTTCATAGGGGTGACAGAAGGAGAAAAGAAAGAGCAAGAAATTGAATATTTGAAAAAATAATAAAGAAAACTTCCCTAATTTGGTGAATGAAATAGACATGCAAGTCCAGGAAGCGCAGAGAGTCCTGAACAAGATGGATGCAAAGAGGCCCACCACAATTCACATCATAATTAAAAGTCCAAAGTTTGAAGATAAACAGATGGGAGGGTGGATGTGGGAGAATAGGTGAGAGGTGAGGGGATTAAGAAGTACAAATAGGTACTTACAGAATACCCATGGGAATGTAAAATACTGTATAGGAAAGGGAGTAGCCAAAGAACTTACACGCATGATCCATGGACATGAACAAGGGTGGGGGGATTGCCTGAGGGAGTGGGGTGCTGCTGGGTAGAGGGGGACAAAGGGAGAAAAATCAGCACAACTGTAATAGTATAATCAATAAAATATAATTTACAAAAAAATAAAAGAAGATGTGCTGATAAAAATAAAAGAGAAGCAAAAAATATTACAAAAATGAATGCCCCATTAGAAATAATGTGAAAGCTAATGTTTTGTTGTTTTTGGGTTTTGTTTTCCCTCCCTCCAAATCTTCTGCTTCAATTGCCACCAAATTCATAGTTAGTATATTCTAATAGTGTTAGCTTACTTCTCTTCCCAAACTCTTTTTAAAAATAATGTATTAATTTATTTTTTTTTGGTAAAAGGTGTGACAATACTTATCTTTTTTTAACCATTTGTAAGTGTACATTTCAGTTGTATTAAATATATTCACAATGCTTTGTTCCTATAACCACTATCTATATCCAAAACTTTTCATCTCTAACGTAAACTCTGTACCTGTTAAACAGTAATCCCCCAATTTCTTCCCCCCAGTATAACCGCCAGTCTCTGTTCTGTCTGTATAAATTAAGTTATTAATTTATAACTAACATAACAAGACAGTATGGTGTTGGCAATAATGTGGACAAATAGATAACTTGAAAAACTCACGTACTTAACTGACTTTAAAGGTTTCAAGGAAATTCAATGGGGAAAGAATAATTTTTACAGTAAATAGTGCTGGAACAATCGGAGAGACATTATTATTTTATTATTAAATTTATTTGGGTGACATTGGTTAATAAAATTATATAGGTTTTAGGTATAAAATTCTATAAAACATCTGTATATTGTATTGTGTTCACTACCACAAGTCAAGTCTACTTCCATTACCATTTTTCTCCCCTTTACCCACTTCTACCTCCTCCCACCCACCTTTATGTCCATTTATCACCATATACTGTTGTCTGTGTCTATGAGGTAGTATTCTTTCTTTTCCTTCCTCCCTCCCTCCCTCCCTTCCTTCCTTCCTTTTCTCTTTTCTTCTTTTCTCTTCTCTTCTTTTCTTCTCAATCCCTTTACCTTTTTCATCCAGCACAACAACTCTCTCCTTTCTGACAGCTGTCAGGCTCTTCTCTGTATGTCTGTTTCTATTTTGTTTTTTAGTTTATTTTGTTTATTAGGTTCGACATATAAGTGAAATCATATGATACTTGCCTTTCTCTAACTGGCTTATTTCAATTAGCGTAATACTCTCCAGGTCTATCCATACTGTCACAAAAAAAAATAGTAAGATTTCCTTTTTAATGGCTGAGTAGTATTTCATTGTGCAAATGTACTACAGCTTTTTTATCCACTCATCTATTGATAGTCACTAGGGCTGCTTACAAATATGGCTGTTGCAAATAATGCTGCAATGAACATAGGATAGGGCTGCATATATTCTTTCAAATTAGTGTTTTGGGTTTCTTTGGCTATATTCCCAGAGTGGAACTGCTAGGTCATAAGGCAGTTCCACCTTTAATTTTTTGAGATAACTCCGTACTGCTCTCCACGGTGGCTACACCAATCTGCATGCCTACCAACAGTGCATGAGGCACTATCCTATTTCCTATCCCATGAGGGTTCCCTTTTCTCCACATCCCAGCCAACACTTCTTGTTTGTTAATTTATTTATGATAGCCATGCTGGCTGGTGTGAGATGATATCTTGTTTTGGTTTTAATTTGCATTTCTCTGATGATTAGTGACATTGAGCATTTTTTCATACGTCTATGGGCCATCTATCTGTATGTCTTCCTTGCAGAAGTGTCTCTTCAGGTCCTTTGCCCATTTTTCAATTGGATTGTTTGTTTTTTCGGTGTTGAGTTTTATACATTTTGGATATTAATCCCTTATCAGATGTGTCATTGGCAAATGTGATCTCCTGTTCAGCGGGTTGTCTTTTCATTTTATTAATGATTTCCTTTGCTGTGCAAATTTTTTTTAGTTCGCTGTAGTTCCATTTGTCTGTTTTTTCTTTTGTTCCCTCTGTCCAAGGAAACACAGAAAAATATTGCTATGAGAAATGTCTAAGATTTTACTGTTTATTTTTCTTCTTTGATTTTTATGGTTTTGAGTCTTACATTTAAGTCTTTAATGCATTTTGAGTTTGTTCTTGTGTGTGGTGTTAGAGAGTGATTTAGTTTCTTTTTTTTTTTTTGCATGTGTCAGTCCAATTTTCCAACATTCTGTATTGAATAGATTATCTTTACCCCATTGTATGTTCTTGCCTCCTTTGTCAAATATTAATTCAACATAAAGGCATGGCTTTATTTCTGGGCTTTCTGTTCTGTTCCATTGATGTATATGTCTGTTTTTGTGCCAGTACCATGCTTGTTTGATACTAAGGCCTTGTAGTATACTTTGATATCAGGTAACGTGATTCCTCTTACTTTGTCCTTGTTTTTTAAGATTGCTGTGGCTATTTGGGGTCTTCTTGTGGTTCCATTAAAAATTTTGGAATATTTTTTATAGTTATGGGAAGTACACCTTTAGTATATTCGTAGGAATTGCATTGATTCAATGCTTTGGGTAGTATGGACATTTTAATGATGTTAGTTCTTCCTCTCCGTGAACATGGTATATATTTTTACTTGTTTCTTCTTTCATTTCTTTCTTCAGTGTCTTAAAATTTTCTCAGTACAGGTATTTTACATCCTTAGTTAAATTTATTCCTAGGTATTTATTTTTTTTTGATATAATTATAAGTGGGATTGTTTTCTTAGTTTCCCTTTCTGATAGTTCTGGATATTTATTTTGTATTCTGCCACTTTACTGAATTCATTTATTAGTTCTAGTAGTTTTTTGATGGAATGTAGAGGTTTCTCTTTATGCAGGATCATGTCAGAGGTAAATAATGACAGTCTTACTTTTCCCTTTATAATTTAGATGCCTTTTATTTTTTCTTGTCTGATTGCTGTGGCTAGGACTTCCAGTACTATATTGAATAAGGGTGGTGAAAGTGGACATCCCTGTCTTGTCCTGATATGAAGGGAAATGCTCTTAGTTTTTGCCCATTAAGTATGATATTGGCTGTGGATTTCTTATATATGGCCTTTATTATGTTGAGGTATGTTCCTCCTATTCCTACTTTGCTGAGAGTTTTAATCATAAGTGGGTGATGGATTTTATCAAATGCTTTTTCTGTATCTATTGAAATGATATAATCATGGGATTTTTTTAAAAGATTTTATTTATTTATTTTTTAGACAGAGGAGAAGGGAGGGAGAGAAACATCAATGTGTGGTTGCCTCTTGCATGACCCCTACTGGGGACCTGGCCACAACCCAGGTGTCTGCCCTGACTGGGAATCAAACCAGCAACCCATTGGTTTGCAGGCCAGTAATCAATCCATTTGAGCCACACCAGCCAGGGCTAAATATGTGACTTTCATTCTTCATTTTGTTTATGTAGTGTATCATGTTTACTGATTTGTAGATCTTGTACGGACCTTGCATCTCTAGGATAAATCCCATTTGATCATGGTGTAAGATCTTTTTAATGTCTTGCTGGCTCCGGTTTGCTGATGTTTTGTTGAGGATTTTAGCATCTGTGTTTATCAGGGATATCAACTTAAGTTTTCTTTCTTTGTAATATCTTTATCTGGTTTTGGAATTAGGATATTGTTGGTTTTGTAAAATGAGCTTGAGGGTCTTCCTTCCTCTTGAAATTTTTGGACTAGTTTGAGAAGGAGAGGTGTTAGTTCTTCTGTGAATGTTTGGTAAAATTCACTTGTTAAGCTATCTAGTCCAGGGCTTTTGTTTGCTGGGAATGTTTTGATTTCTGCTTTGATTTCATTAGTTGTAATTAGTCTATTCCGATTTTCTGATTATTCCTGATTCAGTTTTGGAAGATTGTATGTTTCCAGGAGTGTATCCATTTTATTCAGATTGTCCAATTTATGGGCATATAGTTCATGATATTTTCTTACAATTCTTTGTATTTCTGTGGTGTCAGTTGATACTTCTCTTTCATTCCTGATTTTATTTATTTGGGTCCTCTATTTTCTTCTTGATGATTCTTGTTAAAAGTTTATCAGTCTTGGACTTGCGCCAAGATGGCGGCGTAGGTGGACGCACTGCGCCGCTGCTCACAACCAGAGAGTTTAAAAAGTGAACTCAATAGCGAAAAATAAACAACCAGAACGGACAGAATCGAACTGAAGGGAAGTCCGACACCCAGGAAGTTGGGGAGGATGTACATCCAGGCTGGTAAGCGGGGCAGAACCAAGCGGAGGAGCGGAGTGAGAGGCAGTTTGCCCGGAGGGACTCACCCCACGAGCTCCTAACCAAAGCACAACCTTGAGCGACGGGTGAACCTTGCAGGCCAGCAGCATAACCGAAGAGGCCAGTGGGAACCAGCAGGGCCTAGACTGGCAGAAAAGGCAGTGGGGAACTGGGGAGCAGAGGGTGATAGGGAGCAGCGGTGAACGGCAGACGCTATTGCTCCCTCCCAGACCCTGCCCCCAGAGGAAACGTCACAAAAAAGTGACCCAGGTTGCCAGGCACCAACAAACACCTAAGACTCCGACAGGTGTGCCAAGATAAAAAAGAATGAAAATGGCCAAAATGAAAGATCAGAACAAATTACAACTAACGGACGAAGAGATAGCCAAATTAACAGACGCCCAGTTTAAAACACTGGTAATCAGGATGCTCACAAAACTGGAAGAAAGGTGGACGCAAATAATTGAACAAATGAAGAATACGATAAAGATAATGGAGGAAGATTTACAGGGAACCAATAGGGAAGAAAAGGAAGCTGGGACTCAAACCAATGGGGTGGACCAGAAGGAAGAAACAAGAATTCAAAAAAATGAGGAGGGACTCAGGAACCTCAGAGACATTTGTAAACGACCCAACATCCGGATCATAGGGCTGCCAGAAGGACAAGAGGAACACCAAGAAATTGAACGTATTTTTGAACAGATAATGAATGAGAACTTCCCAAATCTGGCAAATGAAATAGGCTTCCTGGAAATCCAAGAAGCTCAGAGAACCCCAAAGAAGCGGGACCCAAAGAGGAACACACCAAGGCACATCATAATAACATTACCCAAGATCAAGAATAAGGAAGGAAACTTACAAGCAGCAAGAGGAAAGGAGACAGTTACCTACAAAGGAATTCCCATAAGACTGTCAGCAGATTTCTCAAAGGAGACCTTCCAAGCAAGAAGGGGCTAGAGAGAAATATTTCAAATCATGAAAAGCAAGGACCTACAACCAAGAATAATCTATCCAGCAAAACTTTCATTTAGAATGGAAGGGCAGATAAAGTGCTTCTCAGATAAGGTCAAGTTCAAGGAGTACATCATCACACAGCCTTTACTGTATGAAATGTTAAGGGATTTTATATAAGGACTCATGAGAGAAGGCACCAAGGCCAGATCAGCTACCGGGGAACTCAGATCAGCCACAGCCAAGACATTTGTGAGGTAAGCAAGCAAAATACAACCAGAGAAACAAATTATAACCAGAGACATTGAAATTTAGAACAATCTGGCAGAGACCAGAGGGGAGGGGGAAGGGGATAATGGGGACAAGGGTATTCAGGAACTGCTATAAAGGACACATGGACAAAACCAAGGGGGAGGGTGGAAGCAAGGGTGGGAGGTGGGTTTGCCTGGGGTTGGGGGTGGGGGGTAAATGCAGACAACTGTAAGTAAACAACAATAAAAAAAAAAGTTTATCAGTCTTGTTTATCTTTTAAAAGAACCAGGTCTTGGTTTTGTTGATCTTTTGTATTATGGTTTTAGATTCTATTTTGTTTATTTCTGCTCTTTATTATTTCTGTTCTTGAGCTCAGTTTGAGCTTTATTTGTTGTTCTTCTTCTAGTTCTTTTAAGTGTAAAGTTAAATTGTTTATTTGAGATTATTCTTGTTTCTTGTGTTAGGCCTGTAATGCTATGAATTTACCTTTCAGGACTTCTTTTGCTGTGTCCCATAGATTGGGGTTTGTTGTGTTTTTATTTTCAAGTGTTTCTAGGTATTTTTTTATTTCTTGCTTGATCTCTTTGTTAATCCATTCATTGTTCAGTGACATGTTATTTGGCTTTTATGTGTTTGTGTGTTCTGAAGATATCAATTAAATCCATCTATCCTAGTTTAAGACTTCTCTTTCTTTGTTGATACTCTGTCTGAAAGATCTATCCATTGATATCAGTGGAGTGCTAAAATCCCCTTCTATGACTGTATTTCTTTTGATCTCTCCCTTTATGTCCATCAAGATTTGCTTTACATATTTATGTGCTCCTGTCTTGGGTGCACATATGTTTACACAGGTTGTATCCTTTTGTTGGGTTGCTCTCTTTATCATTATGCTGTGTCCTTGTTTGTCTCTTACCATAGCCTTTTTTAAAAAGTCTATTTTGTCAGATTTAAGTATTGCTACCCCAGCTTTTTTTTCTTAACATTTTGTGAAATGTCTTTTCACATACCTTTAGTTTTAGCCTGTGTGTATCTTTCATTCTGAGAATGGTCTCTTGTAGACAGCCTATATATAGGTCTTGGTTTCTTATCCATTTATTTACTCTATGTCTTTTGTGTGGAGCATTTACATAATTACTTTTAAAATTATTTTTGATAGGTACATATTTATTGTCATTTTTGTCATTTTATTCTTGTCATTTTATTCTTTTAACTATGTTCCTCTGTTTTCTTCTTCATCTTCTTCAGGAAGACCCTTTCACATTTCTTGTAATACTAGTTTGGTGGTAACGAACTCCTCTAGCTTTTTCTTGTCTGGGAAGCTTTTATTTCTGCTTCAGTTTTAAGTGATAGCCCTGCTGGGCAAAGTACTCTTGGTTGCAGGTCCTTGCTTTTCATCACTTAGTATATTTCATGCCATTCCCTTCTGGCCTGAAATGTTTCTGTTGAGAAATCAGCTGACGGTCTTACGAGAGGGCCCTTGTAGGTAACTCTTTGTCTTGCTGCTGCTACCACTGTCTTTTTGTCTTTAATCATTGGCATTTTATTTATGATGTATCTTGGTGTAGGCCTCTTTAGGCTCATCTTGTTTTGGATTCCCTGAGCTTCCTGGATTTGTGTGTCTTTTTCTTCCAGCACATTAGGGAAGTTTTCAGTCATTATTACTTCAAATAGAGTCTCAATTTCTTCCCCTCTCTCTCTTCCTGGTACTCCTATAATGCAGATGTTGTTATGCTTCATATTATCCCAAAGGTTCCTTAAATTATCCCCATTTTATAATTATTTTTCATTTTGCTGCTCTAATTAGGTGTTTTCTACTACCTTCTCTTTCAAATCAGTGATTTGATCTTCAGCTTCATCCATCTTACCGTTTATTCCTTCTAGTGTATTCTTCATCAGATATGGTATTTTTCATTTCTCACTGGCTCTTTTTTATGGTTTCCATATCCTTTTTCATGCTAGTGTAGTTTTCACTAAGTTCCTTATAGTTCTCACTAAGTTCCTTGAGCATCCTTATAACTATTCTTTTCAACTCTGTGTATGGGAAATTGCTTGCTTCTATTTCATTTAGCTCTTTTGCTGGAGATTTTGTCTTTCATTTGGGTCATAATTCTTTGTCTTTCCATTTCGGCTGCCTCTTTGAGGTGGTTTCTATTTATTAGATAGATCTGCTATGACTCCCAGTCTTGGTAGGGTGATCTTCTATAATAGGTGTCCCTTGTGGATCCAGTGCCACAGTCTCCTTGATCATGTGATATGAGTGCTCCAGGAATGTAGCTTATGTGGGTTATATGGGTCCTCCTGTTGTAATTGAGTCTTGATTGCTATTGGCCTATTTGTGCATGGGGTTGGTCCTCAGGTTGTTGACCACAATGTTCAAACTGCTGTGCCGGTGCTGATCACACGTGTCAGAATTTGTTCCAATAGGGTCTGTTGCCTGCTGAGATCTGCTTTTGGATATGCCTCTTGTGAAGCTAATTGGATCCTGCTCAGATGTGTCTGAAGCTGGCCACTGTGTATGTTGATTCTGGGGTGTCTTTTGAGGGTCTCTGGTGTAGGCCAGTGTCAGATGCTTCCTGTGACTGGCCCTGGGCTACCTGTTTGGAGCTACAGAGTGATTCACAGTTAGTGGCTGCCTCCACTGGGCCTGGGTTTGCACAAGAAGAACCACACTGCACATCAAGGCTGGGTTTTACCAACACCAGGCCCAGGGACAGGTCAGCTAAAGTCCCAGTGTGCCTGATGCTCTACCTCTGCCTCCAGCTGCCTGTTAATCTCAAACCCTGACAGAGCATCTGGTGGTACTCAAGTTGCACGAGGTGGTTTCTTAGTGAGTCACCAGCTAGAGGTGAGTGCTGTTCACTAGATTGGTACAAGTTCAAACTTAGTGCCATGCCAGTGCTAGGTCTGAGACTACTCAGCAAATGTCCTAGGGTATACCAAGTGTAGCCATCACATACTGGGTGCTTGCACAAGTTTGTGGTAGGGCAAGGTCTTGGGGGATTGTCAAGGTGAGGCCAACAGAGTTTACCAGGCCTAAATAGGCCAAGATTTTGGCTGTATGAAGGGAGGGCACTGCAGCAGTCAGCATGTGAGGGAAACATGGCCCCATCCTAGAGCCACACAACTCAGTCTGTCCCAGATTCTGCCAGGAGCTTGATCTCAGCAGAGCAGGGCCACTGAGAGTTGGGAGGGTAGGGCCAGTAGATCTCCCATGAGGGAGAGATGCCAGTCAGGCTTGGGGAATGTAGGGGGAATGGCCCCCACCCCAGAGCCACACAACTCAGTTTGTCCCAGATTCTGCCCAGACCTTGGCAGTATAGAGCCACTGGGAATCAAGAGTATGAGGCCACCCGGAGCCTGGAGAATGGGGCTAGCAGATCTCCCGTGATGGGGAGGTGCCAGTCAGATTCACAGGAAAGTGGGAGGAATGGCTTCCACCCCAAAGCCACACCAGTCAATCACTGACATCCTGAGTTTTCCCAGACTACTACACCCTGGCCCAGGCAGCTGACTCCTCAGCAGAGCACAAGCTCTGCAGGGGTGGGTGACAGGGATCCAAAGGGTGGGGCTATTGCATTCCCCCACGCTGATGCCATATGGAAGGGAGTGGTCCCCCTAGGAAAGATGGTGTCTGCAGTATGGGAAATTAATCAGCCTAGGAATCCTGGTGGCTAGCCCTTCAGCTCTCTCCTTGGAGCCACAAACACCAGTCTCTCGTCACACAACTAGTCTGCTCTGCCCTCCCCTACCCCACTAGATCCAAGGGTAAGTGGCTGTGAATGAGATTTTGTGTGTTGGCCCTTTAAATGGGCTCCTGTGTCTCTCTAGCAGACTATTGTCTCTCCTGGGCAGACAGAATCCCTACTGATTATTGAAAAAATAATGAAGGAAAACTTCCCCAATCTGGCAAAGGAAATGGACATACAAGTCCAGGAAGCTCAGAGAGTCCCAAAGAACACAATGAGACATGTCATAATTAAATTACCGAAGAGTAAAGATGAGAGAATCTTAAAAGCAGCAAGAGAAAAGAAGAGAGTTACCTACAAAGGAGTTCCCATAAGACTGTCAGCTGATTTCTCAAAAGAAACCTTGCAGGCAAGAAGGGGCTGGAAAGAAGTATTCAAAATCATGAAAAGCAAGGGCTTACAACCTAGATTACTCTATCCAGCAAAGCTCTAATTTAGAATTGAAGGGCAGATAAAGTGCTTCCCAGATAAGGTCAAGTTAAAGCTCTTATTATAAGAAATGTTAAAGGGACTTATCTAAGAAAAAGAAGATAAAAAATATGAACAGTAAAATGACAACACGCTCACAGTTATAACAACTGAACCTAAAATCAAAACAAAAGTAAGCAAACAACTAGAACAGGAACAGAATCACAGAAATGGAAATCACATGGAGGGGTATCAGTGGAGATGGGGTGCGAGGGAAGAGTGGGGGGAAAGGTGTAGGGAATAAGAAGCATAAATGGTAGGTACAAAATAGACAGGGGGAGGTTAAGAATAGTATAGAAAATGGAGAAGCCAAAGATCTTATATGCATGACCCATGGACATGAACTGAGTGGGGGAGAATGCTGGACGGAATGGGGGTACTGGGCAGAGGGAGATAAAGGGGAGATAAAAGAATGGGATGACTGTAAAATATCAATAAAATATACTTAAAAAACAAACAAACAAAAGAATCCCTGCTGATTTTCATAGTCAGATGTTATGTGTGTTCCTCTTCTTGGCTCTGTTGCTCTCAGCTGGTGAGCTTGGCTTTTCAGGGGGAACCTTTCCAGGGCCAGCCCTTTTTGCATCTCTGCCCTTCCTACCAGTCTTTGTGTTACTTCTTATGTAAACCCTTAGTTATAAGACTTCTCTTCAGCTAGTCTTCAGTTGGTTATTCAGGTTGATTGCTCTGTATTTTAGTTGTAATTCCAGTTTGGTCCTGGGAGGTGAGTGTAGCTCCCACCTACTCTGCCTCCATCTTGGATCTCCTGGAGAGCCATAGTATTAAAAAAAAAATTTTTTACCACATACTATACAAATATTAGCTTGAAATAAATCACAAATCTTAATAGACAAGCTAAATCTATAGAACTGATAGAAAAAAAGAAGAGAAAATCTTAGTGATCTTGGGTTGAGAAAGATTTTTTTAAGTATAACAAAAAATATAAGTAGAAGACAGATGTTGGACTTCATCAAAATTAAAAATGTTTGCTATTCAAAGGCCATTATTACTAAAAATGGAGAGGCAAACAACAGAGAAAACATTTGCAATACATCCATCGGATGAAGGACTTGTATCTGGAATGCATAAAGAATTGTTATGGCTCAATCAAATGTGTAAAATATTTGAATAGATACTATAGAAAAGAAAATATATGGATATCAAATAAGCCCATGAAAATATGCTCATTGTCATCACTCATTAGGAAAATGCAAATTAAAACCACAATGAGACACCACTATATTCCCACTAGAATGGTTAAAATTTAAAAGACTATACCACATTAGTGGGAATGTGGAGAAACTGAAACTTTCATAATTTACTGGTGGGAACGTAAAATGGTACAATTACTTTGGAAAACTGTTTTTAGTTTCTTAGAAATTAATGGTACCATGTGATCCAGTCATTCCACTCCTAGGGTTTTACTCAGAAGTGAAAGCTATGTACTTGCTTTGAATGTTCATAGGAAACAACCCAAATGTTTGTCAGTACCATACAATAGAGAATCACCCAACAATGAAAAGAAAGGAACTATTGGTACATGCAATAGCATGGATAAATCTCAAGATTATTATGCTGAGTGGAAGTAGCCAGGCTAAAACTATATATACTGTATGATTCCATTTATAATATAATTGTATATTGCATAAAGATATAATATAAAACTCCAGAAAATGCAAAGTAATCTATAAATCAGTGATTGGAAAGAATGTTGTAAAGTGGGTCATGAAGACATTTTAAGAGGTAAGAAATATCTTAGTTGTGGTGATGGTTTCACATATTGTATGTCAAAGCTTATCAAATTGTACATATTAAAATTGTAGTTTATTGTATATCAGTTTTGTCTCAGTAGAGATGTATTTTAAAAGAATGAATGAACTAAAAAGAAATATCTGCCTAAATGTCAGTTGTTTTCCTTTGTTAAAATCAAGCATACTTAAATATAATTCCTAATAGTTTTAAAAAGCATACATAACTATTCTTTTCTTTAAAAATTCTCTTTCGTTATTTACTTTTTTAAAATCATGTGTCATTTTTTAAAAGCCTGACCTTGAATGCTGAGAATGAGAGTGAAGAAGAATAGTTCATGGTACAGTTAAGTTGGAGGAAATGTTTTCTTAAATATGAGAGCAGTTTATTATATTTCTTAGCTCAGGCAGATGAGCCAGTAAAGCAGGAGAAGCTGAAGTGGAGAAGACAGAAGGAGTGGAATAAGAGCAGGCCTTTAGGGCAGGGGTGTCAAACTCATTTTCTTCCGGGACCACATCAGCATCACAGTTGCTTTCAAAGGGCCGAATGTAATTTTAGGACTGTGTAAATGCAACTCCTCCTTAACTAGGGGCTAGGAGCTCGGCGCTGCTGCCGCATAGAAACAAGGTGTCCATGGGATAAAACAAGGTGGAGGGCCGGATTTGGCCCGAGGGTCTTGTGTTTGCCACCTGTGCTTTAGGGCATAGGAGAGGATGGGATCCAGGGAGGTGATGAAGCTCTCTTTCTTTAAGACTAGAAGAAAGAAGCGAGGATTAGTATATATAGATAAACTTGTACAGAAAGATAACAGATTTTTGTGCCAAAACCATGTTATTTTTAGTGAAAATAGGAAAGTATCCTACTGAGAAGAGTGTAAGGATGAGAGGTTTATAATGAGTGATGAAAAGTTTAGATTGTGTTGTGGAAGAGAAGAGAAAAATCTGACCAGGGACATACAAAAAGATTGTCAAGCAAAACTCTGACATACTTGGTGATAGAGGGCCTCAGTGCTTGCTGTTTTTCTGGAAAATATCACAAGCGTTCCATTTGCAGTTATGGATTACCAGTCTGTGCTGCCTTTTCTAGATCTCCCCTCTTTGTTCTAAAGGGGAAACTTTAGAAAAGCAGAATTCTGTTAAAACAAAGTGAGATTATATTATGCTGTTTTGTAGATAGATCAGCGGTCCCCAGCCTTTTTGGCACCAGGGACTGGTTTCACGGAAGATAATTTTTCCACCAGCCAGGGTGGCGGTGGGGGAGACAGGAGGTGCAGCTCAGGTGGAAATGCGAAGGTGTCCATAGTCGGTTGGTTGGTGGAGAAGAGGAGGTGAGGGGTAGCTGCTGTAGATTGTTTTGATTTTTTTTTTTTCACTTCCTAATGTAACTTGGAGATCTTTCCATGTCAGTACATATGACTGTCTCTTTTTTTAAATATGTGTGTATTTCTTAGCATGGATATACCATAATACTGTAGCATTTTAAGTTGTTTCCAACTTCTCATTATTAAATATTGCTGTTGTGAACATCCTTGTATGTTACAAGATTGTAGACATTTTGCACATATGTAGCTATTTGGTTAGAATTATTTTGTTGAAGGTTATGAACCAGTTTTACATTTTGTTGAATACTGCCAAATTGCCATCTGAAATGGTTATTATACCAATTGACTCTCACCAGTGGAGATAATTCGTTGCCATATACCACATTTCCCTCACCAACAAGTAATGTTATTTCTGTTTGTTTTTACCATTCCTCTGGCCATAAAATATCTCTTGTTTTAAACTAGCATTTCTTCATATTAGTGAGGGTGAGCATTTTTCACATGCTTACAGGCTGTTTCTGTGTCTTATGTGAATTGCCCAGTCTTATCCTTGGTCACTTTTTACTGCCTTTCTTACTGATTGTATGATCTCTTTAAATGTATGGACCTTTTGTTTGTTATATATGTGGAAGGTGTTTTCTTCTAGACTGTTAATTCTAGAACAAGTTTTGAATTTTAATATAGTTAAATCCTTCATTCTTTCCTTTGATAGTTGCTAGATTTTGAGTCTTGCTTTGGAATGCTTTCCCCACTTCAGATTTCTACCTAAAACTTGTATAGATGGTTTTGTTTGTATATTTTATGTTTAGTTCTTTTATCCACCTGGAATTAATACATGTAAATGATGTGATTCAGTAACAAAATTGATACTTTAGATTCATTAACAAAAGTAAATAATTCTGGAAAGATATTAGAGATAACCTTTATTTAATGTTAACTTCTTAGAAGGAAAGAAAACATTTGTGGTTCCTTTTGTGTGTCCATATTTGTGAAGCAGCTGTATATTGTGAAGTTCATTTGTAGGAAAAGTTGCTGCCTATTAGCATTCTCTTCACTTAAAAAGGCCATTAACTTTTCCATTCAGTAAAGAAATGATCAGAAGCATAGGTTTGTTTCCCAGTGTTTTCAGTGCGTCAAACCAAGCAGATAGATGCCTGATAGCAGTCAGTCCCTGTATGTTATTCTAGTTCATAGTAATGACAGATCTTTTAAAAACCAGATCATTACTACAGTAATAAAAGGACAGAAGACAAAAGAAGAGATTGGAAATGAAAGGGGAATAATAAGGAAATCACTGAAAAGATAAGAGAATAAAAAAGGAAAGAGGAAAATCAGAGAAGTTAACCTTTTAATCTCAGGCCTATAAATAATAGTGATAGTGTGGTTGTGTTCATTTGGTTTTTTGTCTTGCTTTGGGGATGAGATGGGCTTCTGCTCTCTTCCTGGGTGCCAGCATTTGTGTTGTCTCTTAAAATAGACTGTTAGATGTACACTGTTAAATGAGCTTGGGATTCTTGCATTCATATTCATATTTCTTCATTATTTTTAGGCAGTTGAGAATTTTGAACCAGCAACTTAGAGAACAAGGAAAAACTAAAAAGGCATCTGGTTCTCAGGAATGCAACCTCGAATGTAGGTAAAAGAACTTTAAGAGCTGATGTTAAGTTTTTGTGGTTTTGGAAATATTGATAAAGAATTGAGCTTTCTTAATTACTTTGTCTTAAGTGGACTTTCTTTAATCAAAATTTTTAAAAATAGGCCCGGCTGGTGTAGCTCAGTGGATTGAGCACGGGCTGGGAACCAGAAGGTCCCAGTTCGATTCCCAGTCGGGGCACATGCCTGGGTTGCGGGCCAGGTCCCCAGTGAGGGCCATGTGAGAGGCAACCATACATTGTTCTTTCTCCCTCCCTTCTCCTCTCTCTTAAAAAAAAAGAAAAATAAAAAAAATAGGAATAATCCTTCTTATTAAAATTTAAACTAGTACAGAAACAAAAAGAAAAAAATCCATGATGTCACTTCCCAATAATATATCCCTATTTCTTTTAAAAAGACTGTATTTCCTTTCACATATCCTCTGTCGATATATAATTAATTTATTTCACAAATAGTTACTGAGTACCTACGATAAAACAGGCAATACTAGAAGTACTTTCTAATACCAGTAAGTACTTTCTAATACTAGTAAGTACTTTCCTTTTTGAAGAATGAGGTTTGTCGAGTATACATTCTTCTGCAGCTTGCATTATTCACTTAACATGTGGTATTTTTCTCTAGCAAAATACATATGTTTCTTCCTGTTTTAAGGACTACTTGGATATTCTGCTTATGTGATTATATCATAATGTATTTAAAGTCCTGTTGATACATATTGAGATACTTTCCCCATTTTCCCAATGCAAACAGTGCTACAGTGAAAATCTTGCATATATGTCTTTGTGCATATGTGTGAGCATTTTTACAGATTATAACAGTAGAATTGATGAGTCATTGGGTATACAGTTATGGTTTTGATAGATATTTCCATATTGTTCTTATGGATCACAGAGCTTGAAGTGAAAGAAAAGAAAAAACTAATAGTACTAGAGGAAAAGATGAGAACTTATTATTATTTTTTGTATTTTCGAAACTTTTCCTAAGCCTGACAAAAACTGAGATCCCACAAAGGAAAGATTGATAAAATAGATCCCAGATTTTTGTTTTTAAATTTTCCGCACAGTAAAATTATACATACATTCAAAATATATCAACAAAATAGGGAACTTTTTTTGTATTACATGATATGACAAAGGCTTAATTTTCTTAATATTTGAAATAAAAATATGAGCACCCAACAGAACATGTATCTCAGAAAAGTGTTCAACTTTACCAGTATAATTTTGGAAAAGGTTGTTTTGATCCCATTCTGAATAAATGATGGGTGTACGGAGGATGAGAGGAAGATAGGAGGCCAAGATGGAAGGTGAGGAGATCAGCGGTTCCCATTCTAACGAGCTTATCCCTTTTTATTCTCTACTCGTTTATTTATTGTTTGCTTGAGAACATTTATTGCTACTTATAATTACCTGCTTGTTACCAGCTCCATGAGAGTGTGGACCGTGTCTCTGTCGTTCACCACTGTATGGCCGGATTCTACTACCGTGCCTCAGCCATAGCGAGCCTTCACTCAGGGCTGTGTTTTTTAAGTGAATGCTGTCATATAATTTTATAGCCATTAAAGGGAATGTGATAGCTCTATGCTAATACATAAAATCTTATGGGAGAAAAGATGCAAGGTTAGAAACTATGGCTATACTGTAGCATGATTCATTATGTTTAAATATTTATTTTATGCCAAAGCATTTTCCAGAAAGATACCAAATTTAATAGCAGTCACCTCTAGGGGGAAAGTGGAGGCAGAGTGGGAGTGAGACTCTTCACTGAGAATCATTGGTATCATTGGTGTTACATGGTGTTGGAATTTTTTAAAATTTGTGCATGTATTACTCTTTCGTTAAAATATTTTTTAATACCCAAAGTATCAATTGGAGAAGAAATGCATGAATTCTACCAAGCACTTTTTAAAAATAAGCTCAGTATTAATGTAGAACTGCTCAAGCATATCATTGTTAAGCAAAATCAATAAAACTTAAGCCTTTCCTTTTTAAAAAACAGCTCTTTTCTAGGTTTGTAGTTTTTTAAATTGGGGAAACAATTATTTGATCTGTTTTGTCTTAACAGTGTTTTCCCTTCAATCATTGAATAAGTCACTGCAGAATCAATTACAGGAGTCACTAAAGAGCCAGGAATTACTACAGAGTAAAAATGAAGAGCTTTTAAAAGTGATAGAAAATCAGAAAGATGAAAACAAAAAATTTGCTGATATATTTAAAGAGAAAGATCAAACTATACTTGAAAATAAACAGCAATTTGACATTGAAACAACTAGAATTAAAATTGGTATGTATTTGAGCTGTAGTTATGGTCACATTTTTTAAAAGGAATAAGGAAACTGAAACTCACTTGTCATTTTAGAATTGGAGGAAGCCTTAGTCAATGTGAAGAGCTGCCGGTTTAAGTTAGAAGCTACTGAAAAGGAAAATCAGATATTGGGAATAACATTACGTCAGCGTGATGCCGAAGTGACTCGACTGAGAGACTTAGCCAGGTAATATTGAACATTTGAATAACTTATTCCTTTTAATAGGTATACCTATGAACTTTGAAATAATTTTAGACCTGTTCTCTTTCCCTTATTTCATCAGTGTTTTTGCTAATTTCTGCTGTTTTTTATTTTGTCCCAATTGTTAATTTAGAAATTTCAAACCTGATAAATGCTTTTTAAAACCATGTGATTCTAGGAAAAGGGCTCTGATAAGGAGCTAAAGACTTGTTTAGCTAAAAGGTTAAGAGCTGTCTGGCTCCACAGCTAGAGAGACCGGAGTGGAATTCTAGCTCTACCATGTTTTAGTTATATGACTTTAAGCAAGTTATTAATCTCTCTGAACTTTAGCTGTAAAGTGGAGACATGAATAGGGCTAAGAGCGGGACAAAGAAGTAACAGGAGAAGCCCTTACCATAGTAAGCCCTCATGCCATAAGATCTTGGGTAAGTCATTTAGACTCTGTGCCTCATTCATCAGTAAAATGAAAGAGTTGGCAGCTACCCTTAAGATTCCTATGTTCTTGAACAAGTCTTTATCCAAATAAAAATCATCTCACCCAAATATATATGTGATATATACTTATGAAGTTTAGTTTTCTCTTTAAACATTTGCTAAGAATTGGATTTTCAAGTGCTTTTTAAAATCGCAGAAGAGAAGTGAGTTATTTTAGGCCTGAATATCTTCAGATCTGACCGTGCCTTTGAATGATCCTGGAAGTTCATAGTTCCAAATATAAAGCAAACCTGAATATCAAACAATGTCCTTTGTATTTCAAATGAGAGGATCCATTTTGAATTATAAACTTTAAGGAAAATAGATGAAATAGTAATATATGTGTAATATTTAATTTATTAATTTAGTTTTGTAGACATTTGAAATCACTTTATATAAGCTATGTTAGCATAGAAATACTGCTTTTGGTCTACATTCATATTTCAAAGAGTAAGTTCATTCAAACATTATTAACAGTGGGAAAAACAAAAGACACTGCTTTCCACATAGTGCTATAATTAATTAAGTTTTAGTCAGTGTTTCTAAAATGTTGGCTTATACCACTCTCATTCAAAGTAAAGTAATTGAGAGAATTTCCTTTCTCAAGAAAGTCTTTATAAGGTTTCCGAAGAAAAAACATCTCTTCTGAAAATACTTTTTGAGTGAAAACTCAGTTGTTATCAAGTATTTGTGGTAAAAGAAGCCAGTCACAAAAGGCAACATATTGTATGAGTCCCTTTGTATGAAATGTCCAGAATAGGGAAATTCGTGGAAATAAAAAGTAGATTAGTGGTTGCCAGGGGCTGAGGAAAGGGGGGAAGAATAGGGAGTAAGTGCTAATGTGTATAGACTTCCTTTTTAAGGTGATGAAAATGTTCTGAAATTAGATAGAGGTGATTGTTGTCCAACTCCTTGAAATACTGAAGAATACTAAGTTGTATGCTTTTAAAAGGTATATTAAATATAGTACATAAATTATATCTCACTAAACTTAAAAAAGAAGTATATATGGTGTATGGTAAGTTTGGGCAAGCACAACAGGACAGCCAGTCAACATGGTCAGGTTCCATTTGTGGTCACTTGGGTGTCACTGGGAGCGTCTCTGCCCTTCTTTGGTGCTTGATTCTCAGCCCCAAGCAGAAAATGAAGCAGAGGACCTAGTCCCTGGGAGTTTACTTTTCTTCTCACGATTTTTTCTTCATCATGCCACAAAATCCCGCTTCTTTATGGGCATGAAATCAGAAGCTGATTTTTTTTAAAGTCCTCTCTCTTCCATATGTATTGTTTTATTTGTCCTCATCTATGGAAGGAAGATTCTAATATATGCATTTTCATAGATGGTGATAACTGGGACCATGGAATTTAAATATTAATAGAAATTTAGCAACAGAGCTGGGACTAGAACTCACATCTCTTAATTCCTAGCCATGTTTTCTTTCAGTCTTGCACATATCATGGCCTTAGATAAAATAGGTAAACAACTCCGTCCCTGGTAAACAACTCCATGCCTAAACCTTAGCATTTTTTTAAATCTGGGAGATGGATGGATAAATGGATGGATTTATTTGCCTATTCACTTATTCAACAAAGATTTACTGTATGTTCCAAATATATATGTGTGACTTTGTGATCACATATAAAGTGACATCACTAAGCAAAAAACATACTCAAGTGCTTCATAGGGACATAACATCTTTTTTAAAGGATAAAACAGACTAAAAACTATTTAGCATGGGTGGTCCATTTGTGAAGAAAATTAACAAAAGAGTAAGAGTAGTTGGAGAATAAATGATAGTATAATTATTCCAGAAGTTAGCATAAATGGAAGCTCCCAAAATGAAGGAACTTACCTGACTTTCATAGCTAGTTGGTGCCTAAGCTAGGACCTGAGCCAAGATTTCGGATTCCCTCTTCAACCTTACTTACTGCATTGAAGGACAGCTTCTCTTGGAGAGAAGGTGACTCATTATTGAGAGGTTTTTCTGCCTTTGTAGATGATACCTTTGCACCTGCACATTCTTTCAAAATAGACAGTCTGCCTTTTCCAGTGTCTATTAGGAATGAAGAAAGATTTGCTTGCAACTAGAGCCATTTCTTTATTTTAAATTTATTTATTTTTATTTTTTAAAGTATTTCTTATTGATTATGCTATTACAGTTTTCCCAATTTTTCCCCCTTTATCCCTCCTCTGCCCTGCCCCCAAAACTTCCAGCATTCCCCCCCTTAGTTCATGTCCATGGGTTGTACATGCAAGTTCTTTGAGTTCTCTGTTTCCTATACCATTTTTTATCTCTCCCCGTCTATTTAATGCATACCAATTATGCTTCTTCTTTCCTGTACCTTTTCCCTCTATTCCTCCCTTCCTCCTCCCTACTGAAATCCCTCCATGTGATGTCCATTTCTCTGGTTCTGTTCCTGTTCTAGTTTGCTTAGTTTTTGTTTTCATTGTTTTTCTTTTCTTTTAGGTTCATTTGTTGATAGTTATGAGTTTGTTGTCATTTTATTGTTCATACTTTTGATCTTCTTTTTCTTAGATAAGTCCCTTTAACGTTTCATATAATAATGGCTTGGTGGTGATGAACTCCTTTAACTTGACCTATCTGGGAAGCACTTTATCTGCCCTTCCATTCTAAATGAAAGCTTTGTTGGATAGAGTAATCTTGGATGTAGGTCCTTGCCTTTCATGACTTCAAATACTTCTTTCCAGTCCCTTCTTGACTGCAAAGTTTCTTTTGAGAAATCCGCTGACAGTCTTATGGAAACTCCTTTGTAGGTAACTGTCTCCTTTTCTCTTGCTGCTCTTAAGATTCTCTCCTTATCTTTAATCTTGGGTAATTTAATGATGATGTGCTTTGGTGTGTTCCTCTTTGGGTCCAACCTCTTTGGGACTCTCTGAGCTTCCTGGACTTCCTGGAAGTCTATTTCCTTCACCAGATTGGGGAAGTTTTCCTTCATTATTTGTTCTCAATTTCTTGCTGTTATTGTTCTCCTTCTGGCACCCCTATAATTCAGATATTAGAACATTTCAGGTTGTCCCTGAGGTTTGTGTCTCTTCACTTTTTTCAATTGTCTTTTCACTTTTTTTAATTCTTGTTTCTTCATTGTGTTCCGGTTGGATATTTATTTTTCCGTTTTTTTCCAAAGTGTTGCTTTGAGTCCTGGTTTCCTTCCTGTCACCATTGGTTCCCTGAATATTTTGCTTAATTTCATTTTGGGTATCTTTCATTTGTTTTTTCATTTTTTGACTAAGCTCAATCAGATCTGTGAGCATTTTTATTACCAGGGCTTTAAATTCTCCATCAGATAGGTTGGCTATCTCATGTTTAGTTCTCTTTCTGAAGTTTTGCTCTGTTTTTTCATTTGGGCCATATTTCTTTGTCTCTGAGCAGCTGATAGGTTGTAAGGGGGCAGGGCCTTAGGTATTCACCCTGGCAGGGCAACCCTCTTTGCTGCGTTGGGGTGCTGTCTGTGGGGGAGGGGCCAGAGAGGGAACAGTGCAGCTCGCCTGCTCATCTCTAGCACACTTTCCAAAGGACTCTTGAGTGAGACTGGGAGTTTCTCCCACCGTGGCAACCGCCATAGCCTACAGCCACTTCTGAGTCTCAGTTTTGCCTTCAGCCAGCCCTACCTACCCACCTGGTCCTCTGCCTTGCCCTGGCATTTCTGAGCCAGCCCATGTGGTCCGCCGCCTTACCAGTCTGGTTGTTCTAGTTGATTTTTTCTTTAATTTCTTGTTTGTCAGAGTTCCATGCAATTAGATTTTCTGGTGCTTCTGGTTGTTTATTGACTTTAGATTGGTTGTTATCCCCCTATTGGTTATGCAAGGAAGCGAAGGGTTTCTACCTACGCCTCCATCTTGGCAGGAACTTCTCCCGTTTCTTAGCATTTACCCTAACACAGAAGCATAGAAACTGAAAAAGCTCATTAATTATTGTATATTATCTGCTCTTAGAAAAGACTGTCTAAACAATTAGGTATTTAGGCGTTTTGTTTTCCTTTTCTTAAGACTCTTGAGAATTTTCCTCTCAATGTTTTTCCATTGTTGTCAAGGACCCTTTATTTTTATGCTGCCGGGAATCCTGCCCTATGACTGCTAGTTGCTCTGTTAGATGAACTGTAAATGATTGTAGAGTCATTTGTGGGCTGGCTTAGCATAGTGTCTGATAAGAGTCAGTATTACTCCCACATTTTCTGAAGATTTAGTGACAGCTTCAAAATTCAAGTATGTGTACCCATTGATAGCAATATTTGTTTTGTCCTTTAAAAAGCAAAACAAAACCAAAAAATCTGTCTTTGAACTTAATCATATCTAAATTCACCCATGTTAGTTGTTTGTATAATAATATGTTTGGTGACACCCTATGTAATTCTATTAATTAGGAATATCTCTAGTACTATAGCTAGGCTAATGTGACCACTTTCATTTTACTTTGACATTAAAAGATAAATTAGCAACATCCAACAATACAGATAAATAAATCTTCACATTCATCTACCTCATTCCTCTTCCCTACAGTAATATACCTCAGTCAGATAGGTGTATGTCTTTTGTATGTTTTTAAAAAATCTCTTCGTGCCCGGCTGGTGTAGCTCAGTGGATTGAGTGCGGGTGGGAACCAGAGGGTCCCGGTTCGATTCCCAGTCGGGGCACATGCCTGGGTTGTGGGCCAGGTCCCCGGTGAGGGCCATGTGAGAGGCAACCATACATTGCTCTTTCTCCCTCCCTTCTCTCTCTGAAAATAAATAAATAAAATCTTAAAAAAAAAAATCTCTTCATAAAGGCATTTCACAAAATTTCTGAGTGCCTTTCTCCTCCTGTTAAGGAGGGATAATGGAACTGGAAGATACACATACAAGTCCTAAACAATATCCCCCTCTACATCTCTCTCCCTTCTCCAGCCTTCAATGACTTTGAAATACATCTTTATCATTTTTTAGATTTTACTATAACACATATTATAAAATCATTAAAATGTGGGAAAATTAATATATTTTCAGTTAAGAAGTAATAAATCTTCTAATAGCTTCTGAGAGCTTACAGTTATTTAAATTAGTATATTTTTATAACTAGCCAAGAAAGAACCTTGCATGTCTTATGAAATGTGCCAGTTATCTAAGCATTGAAAATCAGTGTGTTCAGCTGTGCCCCATGTAACACAAATACAAATATATTCACTTTGTAGCTATTTAGGTGCTTGAAAATTTTGATGTATTCTCATTTCTTTAATTACAGAGTTTTTTTTTTTATTTTAGAGACAGTGATAAGTCACATTTTATTCATACATCAGAAGCTTACTGGTTGACATTAATTTCCACAGACTAAGCTGTTATTATCATTGTCTCTTCCTTCCTTTCATGATCACTGATTTTGTCCTACAGCAAAGATAACATTTTTATTTAAGTCTTGAAAGAAACCTCACCACAATTACGTATTCCTTTTCCAAAAATAAAAATTTCAGTATGCAGTTCTGATTGAATCAATTAGTGGGTCATTATTCATTTTAGTAGTCCTTTAAAGATATGTTCCTGTAGCATTTTTTCTTTTAATAATAGCTCATTAGCTTCTTGGAAGAGGTATGAGAAAAAGAATGGCAGGAGCCATTGCCATGTAAAAAGCAATCAGAACTCAAAATAGAGCATGTTTAAGTTGAGAGTGTAAGCCAAGTTGGAAAAAGTAATTTTTTTCTTTTGTAGAAGAAAAAAATCACCCATTCTGTATCCAGAGATATAATCATTGCTAACTGTTTAGTATAAAGATTTTCTTTTAGTATTTTATTTCGGTGTGACTGTTTTTACAAAAATCGTATTGTATGCATGTTACTTATAGCCTGTTCTTTTTTTCTTTTTAAAAAACTTTTTATTATTTTATTTTATTTTTTAATTTATTTATTTTATTGATATTCAAGTACAGTTGTCTCCATTTCCCCCCCACGACTATCCTCCTACCCCAGCCATCCCCACCTCTCACCCTCGATCCCACCCCCCTTTAGCTTTATCCATGTGTCCTTTACACATGGTCCTTGACAACCCTTCCTCTCTTCCCTCCTACTATCCCTTCCCACCTCCCCTCTAGTTACTGTCAGTTTGTTCGTAGTTTCAATGCCACTGGTTATATTTTGTTTGTTTATTTTGTTCATTAGGTTCCACTTACAGGTGAGATCATGTGGTATTTGTCAACTGGCTTATTTCACTTAGCATAATGCTCTCCAGTTTCATCCATGTTGTTGCAAAGGGTAGGAGCTCCTTCTCTCTTTCTGCTGTGTAGCATTCCATTGTATAAATATACCACAGTTTTTTGATCCACTCATTTACTGATGGGCACGTAAGTTGCTTCCAATACTTGGCTATTCTAGATTGTGCTGCTATGAGCATTGGGGTGCATAGGTTCTTTGAATTGGTGTTTAAGGGCTCTTAGGGTATAATCCCAGCAGTGGAATTGCTGGATCAAGAGACAGGTCCGTTTTTAGTTTTCTGAGGAAATTCCATACTGTTTTCCTCAGTGGCTGCACCAGTCTGCATTCCCACCAATAGTGCACTAGGGATCCCTTTTCTCCACAACCTTGCCAGCACTTGTTGTTTGTTGAGTTGTTTATGATGGCCATTCTGACCGGTGTGAAGTGGTATCTCATTTTGGTTTCAATTTGCATCTCTCTGATGGCTAGTGCTGCTGAGCATCCTTTCATATGTCTGTGGGCCCTCTGTATGTCCTCCTTGGAGAAATGTCTGTTCAGGTCCTTTGGCCATTTTTTAATTGGGTTTTTTGTCTTCCTGGAGTGGAGTTGTGTGAGTTCTTTATATATTTTGGAGATCAAACCCTTGTCCGAGGTATTGTTGGCAAATATGTTTTCCCATACGGTTGGTTCTCTTTTCATTTTAATGCTGTTTTCTTTAGCTGTGTAGAAGCTTTTTATTTTGATGATGTCCCATTTGTTTATTCTTTCTTTTATGTCCCGTGCTCTAGGGGACATATCGGTGAAAATATTGCTGTGTGAAATATCTGAGATTTTCCTGCCTATGTTCTCCTCTAGGACGTTTATGGTGTCACAACTTATATTCAAGTCCTTTATCCATCTTGAGTTTATTTTTGTATATGGTGTAAGTTGGTGGTCGAGTTTCCTTTTTTTCATGTAGCTGTCTAGATCTCCCAATACCATTTATTGAAGAAGCTATTTTTACTCCATTTTATACTTCTGCCCCGTTTGTCAAATATTAATTGACCATGGAGACATAGATTTATTTCTGGGCTCTCTATTCTGTTCCATTGATCTATGTGTCTGTTCTTATGCCAGTACCAGACTGTTTTGATTACTGTTAGCCTGTTCTTTTTAATTTATCCTCATGAACATTTCCCCATTGGTATTCATTGTTGTAAAGAATAAATGTCTGTGATGCAGTTATACCATAATTTACCTAAATCAGTCCATTATATTTGAAGATAAAGATGTTAAGTTCATCTATTTTTTTATTATAAATTATGTCTTTGTAAATATATCTTTGGGTACAGCCTCTTGTGTATAGTTATATCAGTAGGATAAATTCCTGGAAGTGCAAATTGATGGGTCAAAATGTGTCGGATATCCAAATCCTTTGACGTATTGCCAGTATGTTCTCTAGAAGAGTTATACCAGTGTACACTGTAGTACCTGCCTCTCCAATCTTCTATAACAAAGGGCATTTTTATTTTACAATGATTATTTGATAGGCAAAAAAAAATCACATTAAAAAATTTTAATTTCTCTGATTAAAAGTTGAACTTTTAAAAAATTGATTTGAGAGAGAGAAAGACATATCAATTTCTTATTCCACTTATTTATGCATTCACGCCCTGACCCAGGAAGGAACGTGCAACTTTGATGTATTGGGATGATGCTCTAACCAACTGAGCTACCCAGCCAGGCAGGACCCAAAGTTGAACTTTTCAACATGCTTATTGCTTAGTTGTAATTGTTTAAAATTACTTGTTGATATCCTTTTAATCTTTTTTTATATTGGTGTGTGTGTGTTTTTTTTAAAGTACACTTTATTGATTGTGCTGTTCCAGTTGTCCCAATTTTTTCCCCTTTGCCCCACTCTGCCCAGTACTCCTCTTCTCTCCAGCACTCCCTCCCGCCTTAGTTCATGTCCATGGGTCTTGTGTGTACGTTCTTTGGCTTCTCCCTTTCCTATACTATTCTTAAATCCTCGCTGTCTATTTTGTTCCTACCAACAATGCTTTTTGATCCCTACACCATTTCCCCTTTTCTCCCCCACCCCACCCCACCCAGCTGATAACCCTCCAAGTGATGCCCGTACTGATGATTCTGTTCCTGTTCTAGTTGTCTGCTTAGTTTTTGTTTTTATTTTTTAGATTCAGTTGTTGATAGTTGTGAGTTTGTTGTCATTTTAATGTTCACAGTTTTGATCTTCTTTTTCTTAAATAAGTCCCTTTAACATTTCATGTAATAATGGCTTGGTGATGATGAATTCCTTTAGCTTTACCTTGTCTGGTAGCACTTTATTGGACCTTCCATTCTAAATGGTAGCATTGCTGGTTAGAGTATTCTTGGTTGTAGGTCCTTGCTTTTCACCACTTTGAATACTTCTTGCCAGCCCCTTCTTGCCTGCAAAGTTTCTTTTGATAAATCAGTTGACAGTCTTATGGGAACTCCTTTGTAGGTAACTCTGTTTATCTCTTGCTGCTTGTAATATTCTCTCTATATCTTTAACCCTTTTCATTTTAATTATGACGTGCCTTGCTGTGGTCCTCTTTGGGTCCAGCTTGTTTGGGATTCTCTGTGCTTCCTTGACTTGCATGTCTATTTCCTTCACTAAATTAGAGAAGTTTTCTTTCATTATTTTTTCAAATAGATTTCCAATTTCTTGCTGGCACCTATTGATATGAATGTTGGACCTCTTGAAGTTGTCCCAGAATCTGCTTATACTATCTTAATTTTTTTGGATTCTTTTTGCCTCTTTTGTTCTAATTGGTTGTTTTTTGCTTCCTTATGTATCAAAACATTGATTTGATTCTTGGCTTCATCCACTCTACTGTTGTTTCCCTATAAATTGTTCTTTATTTCAATTAGTAAATTCTTCATTTCTGACTGGGTCTTTTTTTATGCTGTTGAGATCCTCACTAAGTTCGTTGAGCATCTTTTAACCAGTGTTTTGAACCCTGCATTGGATAGATTGCTTATCTCCATGTCATTTAGTTCTTTTTTCTGGAGTTTTGATCTTTTCTTTCATTTGGGCCATGTTTCTTTGTCCTTTAATTTTTTCTCCTCCTCCCTGTGTTTGTTTATATGTGTTAGGTAGAGCTGCTTGTACTCCCATGTCTTGGTTGTGTGGCCTAATGTAGTAGGTATCCTGTAGATTCCAGTAGCACAGCTTCCCCTACACCCAAGCTGGGTACTCGAGGTGCGCCCTTTGTGTGGACTGAGAACACTCTCCTCTTGTATTTGAGCCTTGGCTGATGTTGGCAGATCAATGAGAGGGATTTTCTCAGGCCAGTAGCTTCAAAGATTGGCTGTGACCACTTACTACCAACCTCTGCCCCCCATGGAGGATCATCTGTGTTGGGGCAGAGTAGTGCTGCTCATTGCTCCAGTATGGTCTATAGCTGTCCGCTGGGTGCACTGGTCCTGGAGTTTCCCTGGTGGTGCAGGACAAGGTCAGCCCCCACCTGTGTTTTTCTCAGGGGGCCCCCCTTCCTGAACTATAAAGCAATCTGAGATTGCTGCTATTTGTGCTGGGCTTGAGATTCCCTGGCAAAGCCAAGCTATGAATCTAGGCTGGCTGCTGCTTGTGCTGGGCCTGGGACTCACTGAGGCCAGCTGTTGCTCTTTTGAGAAGATTTAGGAAGTTGTGCAGCATGAGCCAAGACCAACCATTCATATGGTAAAGCAGCTTGGGTGGGCTAGTAAATTGGGTGGGGCAGAGGCTCTGGGGATCTCCAAGGTGGGTCAGGCAGTGTTAGCCAGGTTGATGGAGTCTCAAATATAACATAAGCATGCCCGCTCCACGGCTCTGTGTGGGGAGGGCCCAGAAAGGGGTCAATGGCCTCTGCTTGCCTGGATATAAGACACTTCAGCCTCTCCCTGTATGCCACTGGTGCCCTTCAAGCTGCTGCCTGGGTGCTGGAGCTCAGAGGGAGTGAGTCTGAGTAGGTGAGTCCATGTGTGGGTTTTTAAAGTGTAACTGCTTCCGGTTCTGGCCATTTCTTCCACTGACTCAAACCCTGCTGGGTTTTGTAGCCAGAAGTTGTGGGGACATATCTTTTGGCACTGGAACCCTGGGCTGGGGTCCTGGTGTGGAACTGAGGCTTCTTGCTCCTTCTTGGGAGGGAAATATCCCTCCCAAATTTTTATTCACCACAAGTGGGTGAGAGACCTGCCCGTTCTGCATCTGTGCCCCTCCTACCAGTCTGTATGGATGTGGTTTCTATCCTGCAGTTGTCAGACTTACATTCAACTCGATTTCTGACAGTTTTGAGTGATGATCGTTCTATATTTTAGTTGTAATTTTGATATGATTGTGTGAAGAGTCAAGCCATGTCTACCTACCATCTTGACCAGAAGCTTAAATTGGTGTATTTCTTATCAATATGAACATAATGTCATTGAATTCAAATAGATTGACTTCATATAAAATGGCTTTAATAGGACTACTAATAAACACTGCCATTAAATGAACAACCGTTGAGCCTGAAACTGTATTAAGCATATTATCCTTATATTTTATTATTTTATTTTATTTAATATTCATTGTAATTCTAAAGTAGGTTATCTTCCTTTTTCAGTTGAAGAGCTTGAGATTCAGAAAGGTTGAGTGACTTGTCCCAGATTACAGCTAGTGATAGTGCTAGGATTGGATTCATTTTTTTCCTGACTTCAAACCCTGTGTGGTTTTCCTTAAACCACGCTTTTCCTGGTACCTAGTTGTTACATATACTGATTTATGCCAGGTAATTTTCTAACCATTCTTTTTCTCTAGTATTACTCCAGTGGCCTTTGAATATATATTTGAAATTGAGATTAATAACTTAATTACTAATAGCATCCACTCTCAAATGAATAGTGTATTTACCATTTTGCAATGTTTCTCAAGAATAAAGCATCTCCATACCATAAGAGAAAAAAATTTCCAAGCCTCTATTTTTAGACACAATATTAGACTTGATGCACACCAAGGTCTTTTATCATTTATTATTTTAATTTACTCTTTTCATAGCATATTCTATAATACTGTGCTTTTAGTTGCCTTTCCCCATATTAAAAACCAGGTACTTGCCTCTAATCCTTTCTTTTAAAGATGAGGTATATATAAGTAAATGGAAGAAATAGGTAAAAATACTAATTAGTGTACTAAATTTCTTTTTAACAGAACTTTACAGAGCAGTATGGCAAAGCTTCTCTCAGATCTTAGTATGGACACTGCTCGCTGCAAGCCTGGGAATAACCTTACCAAATCGCTTCTGAACATTTATGAAAAACAGCCTCAACATGACCCAATCCCTGCTCAAATTTCTGTAATGAGCTACCTAAATAAGTTAGAAACAGATCCCACTTTTACTCACTTAGAGCCAGTTTCTGAAATTAACAATGAGGAAAACATAGTGCCAGACAGGCCCCATGAAAATGTTCTGCCTTCCAAAGGCCCTCAACATGGTGACACCAGGAGCGTGGAGGAAGCATCGGCCCCTGGAATCATTTCTGCGCTTTCAAAACAGGATTCTGATGAGGAGAGCAAAATTACAACTTTAATAGAAGGCAATTGTAATCTGGATAATACAGTTTATATTCCATTTGCCAGAAGTGCTTCTAAAAGGAAATCACCGCTATCAAAGAGATTATCCCCCCAGCCACAGATCAGCGTAACTCCACCACTGCTGCTCAGCAACAGTGGACCTGTCTCAGAAAAAGAAAGTAGATCATGTGCACCCAGAGTTTGTTCTTCTTCCAAAAAGGAAGCAGAAAATGCATGTGAGAAACTTCTCACAACAGCTGAAATGGAGGACAAGCGGCTCCTCAAGAAAATAAAGGAAGCCATCTGCAAGATCTCTGCGGCCACTGGGGGGCCACAGGAACCAGCGGTGGGCCACGGCCGCTCCGCTTGTCAGAGCAGCAGCTGTCAAGTGAAAAGCAGTACTGTCTCCGATGGTAGCTTTCTAAATTCTGACTTGACGTCTGACTGGAGCATCTCTTCTTTTTCAACATTCACTTCTCGTGATGAACAAGACTTCCGAAACGGCCTTGCAGCGCTGGATGCCAACATCGCTAGGCTCCAGGAATCATTAAGGTCCAGTGTTCTAGAGAAGTGAACTCGGGAGAAAAAATTGAGTATCTCTTTTTAAGAATAGAACTTGAGTATACTGAATATATATTTTAAATTTTTGTATAAAGAAATGATGTTTTATATTAATTATGTGTGAAAAATAAATTTAATAATAAATTTATTATTGGAATATATTGACACTGAAGCTTATAAAAACAGGCCATCTTAAATTTACATTTGCTAAGAGAAGAAAGTTGTAGATAACTAGGGAAATATTATAAATAAGATTTTATTTTAGTATTTAGCAATTTGAGTTCTTTTATTATCCTGCTGGGCAAAGGGTGCAGGTTGGAAGAATTCTCTAAAGGATAATTAGAAGGGAGTCCCTGGGAAAAATTTGCTGTATTCAAACTAGAGTTTCTCTTTTAGGATTCCTTTTTGTTTTTTTAATAGCATTGTGTTTTTTATATGGGATTCTCTGTGCCGTAGGCTAGTGTTTTGGGTGAGCTGTATGAACATTTACAACAGAAAGTACTCCGCCTCTTAAAAAACATTAAGTGGTCCACTAAAATATAGGTAACATCCTAAGTTACATGTGGTTTCTTAAAACTTTAGCACTTCTATTTATTTTTATCCTGAATGCATATTTAGGGCCTTAAAAAATAAAGTCAGACTGATAAATGTTAATAGATAAGTTTCAGTTTTGGCAGTTTGGTTTTTTAAATAAGTGTTTTTGTCCTCATTATATTCGAACATGATCAAGTTTGTAAATCTGGCACTGGACCAATTATTCTTAGCACTTGAGCTGAGAACTTCCTCTCTTCTATCAATGATATGAACTAGGTTGGACTCTGCTTCTCTAGGCCAGTACCCCTTAACTACTCAGTATCTCCTCCCTCCATGTAAGCGCACATTTCAGCACCTAGGAAGTTGAGTGTTGTGCTGTCACTCATACTCCACTAGTCGCCTGCCTGGTGTCATGTGTTTAGTGCTTTAACAGGCTTTAGCATTGAAGCGTGTTCTGCTAGTCCCTGAACCTCTTTCTGCTGGTTTTTTGAATGTTGGTGCTACAACTTCTGAAGTACCCAGTTATAAACTGACATATTCAGATTTTATAGATAGAAATTTCTTTTTAAAATATTTATTTGTTGATTTTAGAGAGGGAGAGAGAACATCAGTTTGTTGTTCCATTTATTTATGCATTCACTGGTTGCTTCTTGTATGTGCCCTAACCAGGGATCAAACCTGCAACCTGGGCATATCAGGACAATGCTCTAACCAGATGAACTACTTGGGCAGGGCCTAGATAGAAATTTCTTAAGCCTAAAAATATTATGAATTCTTGTCTATTTTTACAGAATTGTTCATTAATACTTTTAATTTTTCTTACTTTCAGTATTCATAAATTAATACATTTGTTTATTTGGAGGTAATAGGTCACAACTCTTTAACATATAAATTCAGAAGTGCCATTCAGAAATACAAAATAATAAAGCAAGGAAGAAAATTGTGTGTCATCTGTCTACTCCCAAATATTCAACTGTTATTCATGTGCAGAATATATTCTTAAGATTGTTATATGATAATACAAAAAGATTCTTCTATTTTGCCCTTAATATAGGACAAGCATTCTTATGTGGTAAGAAAATTTTTAAATGCTCATGAATTCAATTAATTAGTGGTTAATAATTTGACTGAAGAACAAGTGAGACTGGAAAATCCTTGAGGGACTATTTGATACACGTGGCATAGAAACATAAGAGTTCAGTTAAATTTCAAGGTGGAATATGATCCTAAGAAAATGGAAGACACATTGCGTTTCATAGACCTTTAGAGAAGGAGAAAGCCAAAAAGTGGTAGGGGAGGACCTAGAAGAGAAGAAACTTCATTTGTATCTTAAAAAAATGTATAGGACTTGAATAATCCTGTGAGTATCCTCAAAATGGTTACCCCATAAGCAGTATCACAAAATGTGATGGCTGGTTGAGTGGTGTATTTAGAGGATGGTAAGTACACTAACCTGACTAAAATAGAGAAGTCAAGATTATATGATAATGGTAATAATAATAGATGGTAACACATTTAGAAGAGTTGGGGTCAAATTGTAGAATGTTAAAAGTTCCAGGCTGAGGTGTAATTATTAAACATGATGTCCCTGGTGTTTTGGTATTTTTGGTGTGGTGGTGCTTTTTTTTTTTTAATTGAGGACCACCAGATGAAATTGCATGTTCTTAAAATTGCATAGTGATGGTAAATAGGAAAGATTAGAGGAGAGAGGGAGAATGGAGACCACTTAGAAAGCTGTTACAGTAGCCCAGACATAAATTAATAAGCCTTAGGCAATATAAAAAGAGACAAATTGAAAAATTGTTGTAGGCTTGATGATTTAGTAGAAAATGAAAGAGATGGGGAAATCAAAGATGATTCCAGTGTTTTCAATTTGGTCACTTTGAGTCACACTGAGCAAACGTCTAAAATGAAAAGTCAAGTTCTTAGTCAAGTTCCAAGTTAAAAAATTCCAAGTTTAGTCTTGATAACAGTACCATAAATGGGGAGTGGGGTAAGGGAGAAAGAATGCCCTTTCAGTAGTCCTCTGGATCTTCACGCCAGGAGTCAATGTAAATTACGTCATCTTAGTCTCAGAAGGGTCCATCTAGCCCCAGTCACAGCCCTCTCACAGCTCTTTCATTTGTCCCCGAGTGAGAGAAGCATGTGTGAAGTGTCCCCTAACCTCTGCCAGGGTGATTCAGTACCTCCTGGTAGATACTGGGGATAGAATGGGAAAGAACCATCTTTCAGCATTTTGTCACTATTTTACTGTCCTTGCATCTGATCCGTGGTGGTAGTACAGAAACTTTACAACGGACCTAGTATTTGTGAATACCATCGAAGATGAAAGAAGCCGATTCTACGTGACCAAGGGTAGAGAGATCCTAGGGGCAGAGCTAAAGAAACCAGAGAAGTTACTTGGTACACATTCTTCCCTGATTCCAACCACCCTTGGAGTTTAGCAAATCTTCCAGAAATCTTTACTTTTCACTAATGATGGCATTTATGTCAAGTGCTTCAAAAGTTAAGAAGGTCTGCTTAAACTACATGGAAAGCAGAGCAGAATTGCAAGGCCTAGTTAGAAAGGGCATGCAGCCAAATCACATCTTACGAAGTACGTATCTAGTGCTCACGTTTTGGGGGCCACCCCTTTAGCTAAAGATTCATTCAAAGAACGAGCCAAGTGAAAGCTCTAGTATGTGCCAGGTCCTAGTCTGGGCTCAGAATACAACAATGAGCAGGACAGATAATCTCTGCCCTCAAGGAGCTGACATTACAGTGGGATATAAGAAAAGGAACACGTAGTAAGTATGGTGGAGAAAAACGGTTAGAGGACAAAGAATGACAAAACTGGCCTAAGTTTTAATTATTACGGTAAGAGGCTCTTTCTCAAAAATTATGTTGAGAAGTTTAGAATTCAAGCATACCAATAGATAAACAGATTTGATTTGCCAGCTAACAATTATTTTTCAAACCTATTAATTCTAAATTCTCTTCTCAGAGTTGCTTAAATGAGTTGTACAATTGTCCCACCTCACTGTTTTAGAATGCCAATTGTAGCATGCTGGGCACCATTGTATTTAAAGTATTGGCCTAAGTAGGACCTCCCAGAGAATTACTAGAACAACATTATACTTGAACAACAATTAAAAAAAAGAAAGAGAGAAATGGTAAGATCTTATGTACCTCTGAAGGGCTTGGCTTACAAGCTGAGTTTTCAAAAGGACTTTAGAAGTCATCTATCTCATACCCAAAGAAGGAATCTGTTCTAGATCGATACCTACTACTGGTAGGATGCCAAGCGCATCATGAATATTCCTTTTACCTGGACCACTCTTTTGCCCAGCCTCCTCCTGACAAATTTTTACTCATTCTTTAACCCCCTGGTACTACTTCTGTACCTTGTATATACCTCTACTGATGCAGATATCAGTTTACTTGTCAACCTTCCTACCCTTATGCTTCTTAAGGGCAGGGACCAGTATTTATTCATCTTTGACACCCACTGTGACACTTGGTGTCTATCATATAATAGGCAGTTAATAACTTGTTGGACCTAACTAAATCCCTGACAAATGGTCACCTACGCTTCACTTGATTTTCTCCTGGTGTTGGTAAATTTGTGCAACAGCTTCTTTTATAGCTTTTTTATGCACATCTAAACTTGCCTTAGCGGCCCTGTAGCTTTTATTCTTTATCCTATTACTTACTTCTGAAAAAAAATTCACTTTTGTTTAGCAAACATTTTCACACTATTGCTTGTTATGAGGAGAAGCCATGGATTGTTAAATATTTAGGACAGGAGATAGGACAGAAACATTTTTAACTATGTCACTAGTGCAAGGATAATCTATCCCACCAGCCTATCTCACTGATTTGTGGGAGGGATAAATGTAGGCAAGGATTGGAAAACTGGAGGACAATGGACAATCTGACTTAAGACAACATTTAAAGAGCCCTCAGCATCCTGCTTGTCCTTGTTTGATGTCCTCCAGTTTGTTAGTGTCTTAAAGTTTAAATTCAGCAATAAGCAATGAGCTCCAGATGTGATGTCATCAATCAGAATACAGCTAGATTATAATTTCCTATCATTTTAAATCATTTAAAACTGGACAAAGATGAATTGGCTGTCTTTAGCCATCATATATTACTGCAGATCATACTCAGGCTGTAGTTTTCAGATATTCACGTTGTCATTCTCAGTGTCGAGTGGCATCATGTTAGGACAGCTTAGGGGCCCGGGTCCTGTCCAGCTAGAAATCAACAGTTTCTCTAAGACAGGTTCTGACCAAACAAGTGGACTTAAGTATCCTGAAAGGAAGAGCTCATGTTTACTACAAACTGGAAGTGTTCTTGAAGCCGTATCTTAAAGGCCATAAAGAAGGATGAAAAGAACTAGACTGGGCCCTGGCCAATGTGGCTCAGTTGGTAGGAGCATTGTCCTGTAGACCAAATGGTTGTGGGTATGATTCCCAGTTAGGGAACATACCTAGGTTACAGGTTTGATCCCCAGTTCAGGCACATACAGAATGCAACCAATCGATGTTTTTCTCTCACATTGATGCTTCTCTCTCTCTTCCTCTCTCCCTCTCTCTCTAAAAGCAATGAAAAAATGTCCTTGGGTGAGGATAAAAAACAAACAAAAAAACTAGACTGGGAATCAGGAGGCCTGGTCCTGTTTTTCTGTATGAACCTTGTTTTCCAGTTATAAAATGTGAGGATTTGACTAAAAGTTCTCTATTATCACTCCACAATTCAACAATATTTAATCATGTATTCTAGCATTTTGACAGGACATGTCTTTAATTAGTCAATCATGAAGGCTCTGCTCAGGGTATTTAGAACATTATATGAAGTAGACATGCCATTCCTCCAATCACAGGGATGGCCCTGCCAACTCCAGAGAAGATTTAAAGAAGGAAGGTCATTATTTGTCAAAAATGATTTTTAAAAACTGACATTCCTGGTGTCTCTATTAACAATTCCATCTATATCTGGACTAATTTTTGAACACCACCATGTCTATTAGCATTCCATACTTAGAAGATTGAAATATTCCTGGTATAAAAACATCGTGGGCAATTTTTGCTTTATATTTTATAGACATTGACTTTTATAGCTAAAAGGGACCTTGTGATCACCTAGTTCAATCTCATTTTTACAAATAAACCAAAAAATATTAGACACTTGCTCAAGGACACACAGCTAACACCTTGAACCAGGTAGTGAGTCTCAGTCTATCATGCTTTCTTCCCTATATTGTTTTCCCACCACCAGCTAATTCTCCTAACTATTTGAAACCCTGGGGACCAAATCTGTCACCAGTATTTAGTTGCATGCATTTCTCTCTCTACTAGCATGGTCTAAGAATAAGGGATTTCCTCTGGGATCTGTGAGAATTAAAAAGGTGAAAATGCTTTGAGAATAATAAACATTAAGTAGATGCTAATTGTCACAAATTATGCATAGGTGGTCTACAAGCACACATGTGTGCACTGTACTAGTCACCTAGGGTTTTACTTTTGCTTTATGAGAGGCACACAATGTTCTTAAAATCTGTTTACCATGTGACATAATGCTAGTAAAATAGTTTTCCCACCTGTCAGTTGGCCAATTCCATTTAAGTCACTATTTATACTTATTTTTAAAGTAGATACAGAAAGTTACATGAGTTTTTCCCCCATTAACACTGGCATTCACAGTGAGTTCTGACATTTCCAGGAACCCAGCACCATCTTCTGCTCAGCCTGGAGGGTAACATGGCTCATATCTCCATGGAGATCTCCAGGAGACATGCAGAGCTATCACACACTATTCAGGAGGAAAATGTGGTCCCCTTTGGAACTAGAGACTTACACATTTGTTGGAATCTATGGCAAGGAATGTTGCCCACTGCTCAGTAGGGAACACAGAGCCAAGGTACATATTTTCACCCCATCATCCTTTCCAGATTATTCTGTGCTTGGCTGTGAGCTCTAGGCCCTGAATGGGGTAGGAGACAAGAATCAAATATTTTAAAAGTAAGCAGCTTCAAAACAAGCAGAACAGACCCTCCTGAAGGGATGAAATGAGTAAAAAAAAAAAATACAATTTGAAATCCAACCCTCAAAGAGAAAAAATTTTTTAGGACATTCAATGCTATCAGACTCAACTGTCTTAGGATATGAAGATAAATTGGTGTAAGATAAGACAGAAACTAGACAAAGTAAAAAAAGAGACTTCCAGCCAATGGAGACGTAGGTACATATACTGTGCCTCCTCACACAACCAAAAGAAATACAGCGACAAATTTAAAAACAAAAATTAACCAGAACTGACAGAAAATCAAAGTGTGTAGAAGTCCAACAACCAAGAAGTTAAAGAAGAAACATTCATCCAGACCAGTAGGAGGGACAGAGATGAGCAGCCAGGGCAGAGAGGACTCGTGGCCAGGTGGCGGCTGGAGGACCAGGGCAGGATGTCCCACATTTGTGTGCAGATAAACTGATAGGAACAACTGGGGAGCAAGATAGATCCCACAACTCAGGGTTACAGTGTGGGGAAATAAAGCCTCAAAGCCTCTGACTGAAAAAACCTGTGGGGGTTGCAGTAGTGGAAGAAATTACCAGCCTCATAGGAGAGTTTATTGGAGAGACCTACATGGTCCTAGAATGTACACAAACCCACTCATCTGGGAATCAGTACCAGAAGAGCCCAATTTGCTTATGGGTACTGGGGGAAGTGACTGAAAACTATCTGAAAGCTGAGCAAGCAGCATTGTTCCCTCTCAGACCCCTCACCCACATGCAGTGCCACAATGCAGCAATGTGGGTTGCCCCTCCCTGATGAATACCTAAGGCTCTGCCCCTTACAACATAACAGGTGTGCAGAAACCCCCCTCGAAAAAAGGCCCAAATGAAAGAACAGATCAAACTCCAGAAAAAATACAACTAAGTGATGAAGAGATAGCCAACTATCAGATGCAGAGTTCAAAACACTGGTAATCAGGATGCTCACAGAAATGGTTGAGTATGGTCACAAAATAGAGGGGAAAGTGAAGGCTATGAAAAGTGAAATAAAGTAAAACACACAGAGAACCAACAGTGATGAAAAGGAAACCAGGACTCAAATCAATGGTTTAGACAAGAGGGAAGAAATAAACATTCAACCAGAACAGAATGAAGAAACGAGAATTTTAAAAAATGAGGAGAGGCTTAGGAACCCCCAGGACAAATTTAAACATTCCAACATCTGAATCATAGGGGTGCCAGAAGGAGAAGAGGAAGAGCAAAAAATTGAAAACTTATTTGAAAACATAATGAAGGAGAACTTCCCCAATCTGGCAAAGGATATAGAACTCCAGGAAGTCCAAGAAGCTTGGAGAGTCCCAAAGAAGTTGAACCCAAGGAAGCACACACCAAGGCACATCATAATTACATTACCCAAGGTTAAAAATAAGGAGAGAATCTTACAAGTAGCAAGAAAAAAAGGAGACAGTTACCTACAAAGGATTCCCATAAGACTGTCAGCTGATTTCTCAAAGGAGACCTTTCAGGCAAGAAGGGGCTAGAGAAGTATACCAAGTCAAGAAAGGCAAGGACCTACATCCAAGAATACTCTATCCAGCAAAACTTTCATTTAGAATGGCAGGGCAGATAAAGTGCTTCTCAGATAAGGTCAAGTTCAAGGAGTTTATCATCACACAGCCTTTATTATATGAAATGTTAAAGAGATTTACATAAGGCATGGAAGGTTATCAACAGGGGAGTGGGAGGGGGAGAGAGGAGGAAAAAGTGCAGAAAAAAAGTAGCATAAACGGTAGGTAGAAAACAGACAGGGGGAGATTAAGAATAGTATTGGAAATATAGAAGCCAAAGAACTTATGTGTATGACCAATGGACAAAAACTAAAGGGTGGGGAATGGGGGGGATGTGGGGTGGAGGGGAATAAAGGGGGGGAAATGGGACAACTGTAATAGCATAATCAATAAAATATATTTTAAAAAAGAAGAATAGTATGGGAAATGTATAAGCCAAAGAACTTATATGTACAACTCATGGACATGAACTAAAGTGGGGGATATGTGGGTAGGAGGTTGTATGCAGGGTGGAGGGGAATACAGAGGGGAAAATGGGACACCTGTAATAGCATAACCAATAAAATACATTTAAAAGAAAAAGTAAAAAAATATTTGAGTAAATAGGTCTTACCTATTAGAACCATGGCCTATATCCTCCTACTCCACTTTTCCTCCACCACAAAATTAATGATTATTTAAACAAAATTTTTTTATTGTGGTTCAATTACAGTTGTCCCATTCCCCCGCCCCCATTGCTCTCCCCTGCCCTGCCCACCGCCCCTTTCCCGCATTCAATCCTCTCTCCCATTGTAGTTGTCCATGGGTTCTTTATACCTGTTCCTTGACTTGACACTTCCCCTTCTTTCCCTCATTATCACCTCCCCTCCCCTCTGGTCCCTGTCAGTTTTTTCTTTATTTCTAAGTCTCTGGTTCTCTTTTGCTTCCTTGTTTGTTATGTTGATTAGGTTCCTCTTATAGATGAGATCATATATTTGTCTTTTGCCAGCTGGCTTATTTCAGTAGCCAAATACTCTCTAGTTCCATCCATGCTGTCCCAAAGGGTAGAAGTTCCTTCTTTCTTCTGTGTAGTATTCCATTGTGTAAATGTACCACAGTTTTTTGATCCACTCATTTATTAATGGGCACTTAGGCTGTTTCCAGCACTTGGCTACTGTAAATAATGCTGCTATGAACAAACGGGTGCATAGGTTCTTTTAAATTGGGGTTTCAGGATTCTTAGGGTATAACCCCAGCAGTGGAATCAGGGGTCAAAAGGCAGTTCCATCTTTAGTTTCTTGAGGAAATTCCATACTGTTTCCCACAGTGGCTACACCAGTCTGTATTCTCATCAACAATGTGCCAGGGTTCCCTTTTCTCCACAACCTTGCCAGCACTTGTTGTTTGTTGATTTGTTTTTAATGACCATTCTGGCCACTGTGAAGTGGTATCTCATTGTGGTTTCAATTTGCATCTCTCTGATAGCTAGTGATGCTGAGCATCCTTTCATATGTCTACGGGCCCTCTGTATGTCCTCCTTGGAGAAGTGTCTGTTCAGGTATTTTTCCCATTTTTTAATTGGGTTGTTTGTCTTCCTGGAGTAGAGTCATGTGAGTTCTTTACATATTTTGGAGATCAAACCCTTGTCTGAAGTATCATCGGCAAATATATTTTCCCAAACAATTGGTTCCCTTTACATTTTGCTGATATTTTCTTTAGCTGTGCAGATTTTTAATTTGATGTAGCCTCACTTTTTTTTTTCTTTCCTTTATGTCCCTTCTCTAGGGGACATATTGGTGAAAATATTGCTTTGTGGAACATTTGAAATTTTTCATCCTATATTCTCCTCTAGGACTTTCATGTCATGCCTTATATTTGAGTCTTTTATCCATCTTGAGTTTATTTTTGTGTATGATGTAAGTTGGTGGTCGAGTTTCCTTTTTTTTATGTAGCTGTCCAGATCTCCCAACACCATTTGTTGAAGAGGCTATTTTTATTCCATTTTATGCTTCTGCCCCCTTTGTTGAATATTAATTGACCATAAAAACTTGGGTTTTTTTCTGGGCTCTCTCTTCTGTTCCAGTCCTATGTGTCTGTTCTTACGCCAGTACCAGACTGTTTTGATTACCAGGGCCTTTTAATGTAATTTGATGGCAGGTATTGTGATCCCTCCTATTTTCTTCTTCTTTCTCAAAATTGCTGTGGATATTCAGGGTTCCATATAAATTTTTGAAATGTTTGTTCTATATCTGTGAAATATGCCATTGGTATTTTAATAGGGATTGTATTGGATCTATAAATTGCTTTGGGTAGTATGGACATTTTGATGATAGTTCTTCCAATCCATGAACGTGGTATATGCTTTCATTTATTTGTGTCTTCCTTTGTTTCTTTTTTCAGTGTTGTGCAGTTTTCTGAGTACAGGTAGTTTTACTTCATTGGTTAGGTTTATTCCTAGATACTTTATTTTTCTCATCGCTATAGAAAATAGGATTATTTTCCTAATTTCTGTTTTGAATATTTCATTGTTGGTGTACAAAAATGCCTTTAATTTATGAATATTGATTTTGTATCCCACTGTTTTGCCAAATTCATGTAGTAGGTCAAGTAGTTTTTGGTGGAGTCTATAGGGTTTTTTGTGTACACTATCATGTCATCTGCAAACAGTTACAATTTTACTTCTTCCTTTCCAATTTTGATGCCTTTTCTTTCTTTTTCTTATCTGATTGCTGTGTCTAGGACTTCCAATCCTATGTTGAATAGAAGTGGTGAAAGCAGACACACTTGTCTTGTTCCTGATCCTAGTGGGAAAGCTTTTAGTTTCTGCCCATTAAGCATGATGTTGGCTGTAGGTTTCTCATATATGGCCTTTATTATGTTGAAGAATGCTCCGTCTATTCCCACTTTGCTGAGTGTTTGTATCATAAATGGGAGCTGTACTTTATCAAATGCTTTTTCTGCATCTATTGATATGATCATGTGATTTTTGTCTTTCCTTTAGTTTATGTGGTGTATGACCTTTTATTGATTTGTGAACATTGTACCATTCTTGCATCCCTCGGATGAATCACAATTGATCATGCTATATGATCTTTTTAATATATTGCTGGATGTGGTTTGTCAATATTTTGTTGAAGATTTTAGCATCTATGTTCATCAGCAATATTGGCCTGTAGCTTTCCTCCTTGTTGGGTCTTTATCTGGTTTTGGAATTAGGATGATGCTGGCCTCATAAAAATTGTTTGGGGGTCTTCCTTTTCTTGGACATTTTTTTGAATAGTTTAAGAATAGGGGTTAGCTCTTCCCTAAATGTTTTTAAAAATTGTCCTGCAAAACCAACCACTCCAGGGTTTTAATGTGCCAGAAGATTTTTGGTTACTACTTCAATTTCACTAGCTGATATCAGTCTGTTCAGGTTTTCTGCTTATTCTTGATTCAGCATGTTTCTAACAATTTGTCCATTTCACCCAGGCTTTCAAATTTCTTGGCAAATAGTTGTTCATAGTAATTTCTTACAATCCTTTGCATTTCTGTGGTATCTGTTGTGATTTGTCCTTTTTTGTTTCTGTTTTATTTATTTGGGTCCTCTCTCTCTCTTCCTTGATGAGTCAGGTTAAAGACCTGTCAATTTTATTTTTTCAAAGAATCAGGTCCTGGATTTATTGGTCCTTTACATTGTTTTTTTAGTGTCTATGTCATTTAATTCTCCTCCGATCTTGATTATTTCCTTCCTTCTACTCACTCTGGGCTTTGTATTTTGTTGTTCCTCCAGTTTTTGTAGATGTAGGGTTAGGCTGTTTATTTGAAATGTTTCTATCTTTTTTAGGTAGGCTTGTGTTGCTATGAACTTCCGTCTCAGGACTACTTTCCTTCCTTTGCTCTCAGGACTTCCTTCCTTTCAGTCCCATAGATTTTGGAGTGTTGTATGTTCATTTTCATTTGTTTCCAGAAAGTTTTTGATTTCTTGTTCTCATTGTTAACCTATTCACTGTTAATAACATGTTATACAATCTCCATTAATTTGACGGTTTTGAGTTTTTCCTTGAGGTGGTTTCTAGTTTCAAACCATCATGATCCAAGAAAATATGATTTCAATTTTCCTGAATTTGTTGAGGCTTGTCTTGTGTCCTATCATGTGGTCTATCTTTGAAAATATTCCATGTGCATTTGAAAAGAGTGTGCATTTTGCTTCTTTGGGGTGAAAGTTTCTGCATATATCAGTTAAGTCCATTCATTTGATCTAGGATGTCGTTCAGTGCCATAACATCCTTGTTGATTATTTGTAAGATCTATCTTTGTTGACAGTGGAGTGTTAAAATCCCCTAGTATAAATTTGTTGCTATGTATATCTTTCTTGACGTCATCCAAGATTTTCCTTCTATATATGGGTACTCTTATGTTGGGTGCATGCCTGTTTACAATGTTTATGTCTTCTTGATGGATTCTTCCCTTGAGTAGTATGAAGTGTTCTTCTGTGTCACTTTTTATGGTGTTTGTTTTGAAGTCTATTTTGTCTGATGTAAGTATTGCCACCCTGACTTTTTTTCCCCTGTCCATTAGCTTAGAATATTTTCTTCCGGCCATTCACTTTCAGTCAGTGGAGGACTTTTGTTCTGAGGTGGTTCTCTTGTAGGCAGCATAGTGCAGGTCATGTTTTCTTTTCCATTCAGCTACCCTATGTCTTTTGAATAGAGCATTTAATCCATTTACATTTAAGGTTATTGTTGATAAATACTTACTCACTGCCATTTCTCCCCTTTGTACCTGTGTTCCTCTCTCTCTCATTCTTTTTCTTCATCTTCTTAAAGCAGTTCCTTTAACATGTCTTGCAGAGTTGGTTTGGTGGAGGTGTATTTTTTTAGCCTTCTTTTGTCTGGGAAACTCCTTATTTTGCCTTCCATTTTTATTGAGAGCCTTGCTGGGTAGAGTAGTCTTGGTTGCAGGCCTTTGCTTTTCATTACTTGGAATATTTCATGCCCTTCCTCTCCAGCTTGTAGTGTTTCTATTGAAAAATCAGATGCTAGCCTTATCGAAGCCCCCTTGTATGTTACTTCCTATTTCTCCCTTGCTGAATTTTAATTATGATGTGTCATGGAGGGGTCTCTTTGGGTTCATCTTGATTTGGACCCTCTGTGCTTCCTGGACTTGTGTGACTTTTTCTCTCATCAAATTAGGGAAGTTTGCAGTCATTACTTTTTCAAACAGGTTTTCTATCCCTTGTTCCTCTTCTTCTCCTTCTGGTATCCCTATTATACAGATATTATTATGTTTCATGTTGTCCTGCAGCTCCCTTAACCCCTCTTTGTTCTTTTTGAATCTTTTTTCTTTTTCTTGCTCTGTATGAAAATTTTTTATACGTTTTTCTCCCGCTTGATGATTCAATCCACTCCTTCATCTATCCTGCATTTGATTCTTTCTACTATGTTCTGTAATTCAGAAATTGTATTCTTCATTTCCTCCTGGCTCTTATTGATAGTTTCCATATCCTTTTTCATGCTAATGTAGTTCACAGTAAGTTCCTTGTAACTTCACTGTAGTTTTTCTTAATTCTCACTGAGCTCCTTCAGCTTCCTTATAACCATTATTTTGAATTCCATATCTGATAGTTTAGTTGCCTCTACTACATTTAGCACTCTTTTTGAGGATTTCTCCTTTCCTTTTGATTGGGAGTTGTTTCTTTTTCTCCCCATTTTAGGGGAGACTCTTCATGTTTGCTTCTACTTCTTTAATTGATCTGCTTTGACTCCCTGTCTTTGTGTTGTGAACTTTTACAACACAAATTGGGATTCAGTGGTTCAGTGTCCTAGATCTCCTGGATTTGATGCTCTTGGGATGCCCTTTAAGCCGTTTATTTGGCTCTTTGGATGTAATTTTTTTTTATTGTTGGGTTGTTCTTTGGTGGGTCCTTCCCTCCAGCTGGCTGACTGAAGGTCATTCCACCCACCACATCTTGTTTGTGGTTTTTCAGATGCTTCCAGGACAAAACCATACAGCCCAGGCAACAAACCTACATCTGCAAAAATAACTCCCACCCACAATAGCAAATGAACCAGTATTAATAACACAGTATTAATAACGGTGTAAAGAGATTAAAACTATTATAAGAAAAGGGAAGAAAATATGAGATGACTGACTGAAAGAAAAATGATTTTGAGAGGATAGAGGGAGGAGCTCTAATAAGAATAGGACATCAAATCAATGCAAAGAGAGAAAGTGAAATTTATATCATAAATAAAAAAAAGGGAATGAGGAAGGTGGAATGGAGTAATAGATGGGAAGTATATAGTATTAGGTTTAAACAGAAATAAAAAATAAAGCAAAAGAGCCCGGCTGGTGTAGCTCAGTGGATTGAGCTCGGGCTGGGAACCAGAGGGTCCCGGTTCGATTCCCAGTCGGGGCACATGCCTGGGTTGCAGGCCAGGTCCCCAGTGAGGGCCATGTGAGTGGCAACCATACATTGCTCTTTCTCCCTCCCTTCTCCTCTCTCTGAAAATAAATAAATAAAATCTTTAAAAAAAAAAGCAAAAGAGAGAGAGAAAAAGGAAAAAAAATAATTAAACAATAAAAATATAGGAACCAAATTGGAGAAAAATATCCACCACAGCACTATCAACAACAAATGAGCTAAGATTAATATAAGTGGGATGGGAATAAAAGGGAAAAAAGATACAAAGGAAAGCTTAAGAGATGTCTAGAAGCAAGGAATTGATTTTGAGATGATAGAAGGAGACAGAATACTAAGAGTGAGGAACAAAAACCGGGCTAAGACATGCAACATTAAAATTTGAGATAAAAAACAGGCTAAAACAAGGAAAAATTATAATTTGAGATAAAAAAGAATGGGTGGGATGAAGACAGAATGGAGTAGGAGAGAGGATCTGTAAAATTTGAGATTTGGAATACAAAGATAGTGAAGATCTAGAGATAAAATTTAAAAAATTGCAACAGTAACTATCCTATCCACAACTAGCAAGCAAAGATTGATAAAGGTTGAGAGAGTGTGGGTATTTTAAGAACAGGAAAAAGAATGTGAGATGACCATTGACAAGAAAATTGGTTTTGAGCAGCTGGACAGGAGAGAAATAGAGTGTGGAATGGAAACGAGTTGTAGCAAGGGAGAAAAAAAAATTAAATGAAAATAATAAGAAGAAAGAAGAAGGTAAAATAGGGTAAGAGAAAGGAGGAGCAAAATATGATAATTGAAATAAACTAATATAAAATCTAGTGAGTTATGTATGCATAAACTTGGAAGGACAAGAAGTGGTTGTTAAAAAAACTGTACTTGAACAATAATAAAAAATGTGAAAAAAAATTCTTTCTCTCTTCTAGGGAAAACATACCAGAACCTGGATTGTCATATTGTATTAAAAAGAAACAAACAAGTAATATAATTTAAATACAAGACCTAGAAAAGTTGAAAGCAAAACAAACAAAAAATACTTCAGGAAAGAATATTGCAAATCATGGAGAAGACCACGGTGGATTTCATATGAGTAGCATCTAGTATGTACTACTGTTTTTTCTTTCTGGATCTGCCTCTAGTGATACAAAGGTGTCCCAGTCTGGCCTTGGGCAGCCTGTTCAAGACTTCCAGGGATCTACAGTCTGTGGCTGTCTCCTTCAGTTGTTAATCTAGTCACTCTGCAATCAGCAGTCAGGCATAAGCTCCACAGGGTCGGGGCAGGGCTATTGCTTCCTCTCAGGCTGATGCCACTTGGAGGGGCATGGTCAGGCTGATGCCACTTGGATGGCTCCTGAAGTATGGGGGATGACTCAGCACCAGGATCCTGGTTGCTGCTCTCTCAGTTCCCTCCCCAAAGCCACTGTCCCCGGTCTCTTTTCAAGTGTCTCTGGTCCATTCTGCCCCCAATTTTGCCAGAGCCCAGGGTAAGTGGCTGCATATCAAAAATTTATGTGTTGGCCCTTTAAATGGCTCTCTGTGTCTACAGCTATTTGTCTTTGGCAGAGAGAAACCCTGCTGCTTTTCACAGCTGGATGTTATCTGTGTACTTTTCAAGCCCTTGTGCTGTAGGCTGGGGACCCCAGCTTGAGGTTTAGCCCACACTTCTCAGGGGAATCCCCCCAGCCACTGAAATATCCCTCTGGCACTTCAGCTGCTGCCTGTAGGGGCACAACCAGCCCTCTGATGACTCCTACACACTCCCAACCAGTCATGTTGTGTTGAAGCTGTTTCTTCAGTATGTTTGTGGTTATATGGTTTCTCTTCCACTGTTGCTCAGTTGTTTATTCCAGATCATTTCTCCACAATTTTGTTGTAATTCTAGAAAGGTCCTGGGAGGAGGTTAGTGTAACTTCCACTTGCTCCTCTGCCATCTTGGATCTGATCATTTTTTTCAGACCACAGTCATCGCCTCTTCCCTCCCCAGTCTAATAATCTGGTCATATTGCTGGAATAATGAATGATTAACACATAAAGCAACTTCTTTCTACCTCTTACTTACCCAGAAAGAGTATGAGAATTTAAACTGTAGTTTTGTATCTTTGGCCAAAGTATGAGAAAAAGACATGAAAAATTGTTGATGAATATGAGATTTAAAAAGGCAACAATAATTTACTCTATTGGCAAGTTCACTTTAATAATGATGCATTAGAAGAGCAAGAACCCTGGATTGGGAATTGTAACCCAGTGACTCTGTCTTCATGTTATATGTGACCTTCATGCACTTATAACTTTTTAGCTTTCTACTGTGTGCTGCACACTGAGCATTTAAAGGCAAATGAATTAGAGTGTGCCTCCGAGGGACCCTGAACCCAGGATCTACCAAATGAAGAGGCACAATCTCAAAGAACTTCTCCAGCTCAAAATGCTATATTTTCCAAGGAGAAGGCTTACAACACCAAGGGAACTAGGCGCATAGCTCTGATATACATTCATACCATCTTGGTATCATATAGAATTTTAGCTTTGGATTGCTATTCTTTCTTTGCCTTTAATATTCTTATCTTAAGTGCTCTCCATATTTATTTGATGTCACTTTCAAAGGGAATTTTTGTATAGTGACTCTCCAAGGACTGGAATATTTTTATTTTACCTTTACATTGAAATGATAATTTTCATTGCATTTCAATGTGAAGATAGTCATGTAAGTTGCCCTTTTCCTGTTCCTTTGTAGAAATGAAAACCAGCAAGAGGACTACAAACTCCATTTATGAGGGAAACCAGGAGGGAACTCTAAAACCAAGCCACAAATTAGCTGGAAGGATTGCCAAAAGCAGTAGTTATCAAGCAGGGTGCTTATGAGAGGGAACAGAGAGGGGATGCTGTGGCTGCAGACAGCAAGCAGAAAGAGGTAGTAGAGTACTGTTCTCAGTGATGAATAGCTCACCCAGATAGAAAAGTTTTAAATCCTTAGTTTATGACCTTGGGAAGATGATCCATAGCCTGTACATTGTGGGGAAAACATAGGTGCCTATTGCCATGTGGAGATGTAAACACTAAACAAATTAATGCATAAAATTCTGAATTTTAAGGAAAATTCCAGCCCTTCTTACACAAAAGAATTCTGCAAATAGCTGATCCAGAAAGACCTTCCTTGTCTGCTTCAAAAAGATGAGTCATCTGGAAGTACCATCAGTGGATCTATATTAAAATATTTTCAGGGGGAAAAAAAAGGGAAAGAAATAGAATAATAAAACTGTAAATTAAAAACACTTATCAGAAAAATTTTTCCATGAAGTAGATAAAAGTTGTGACTAAATATTTGGCCATGAATTTTTAAAACTGAATAAAACAGCTATTTCTTCAAATCAAGTGCATTGAGCAAAGAAGCAAGAGCTCAGGTACAAGATGAGACCACAGGAAGAGGTGAACCAGGAACTGGCAGAGCTGAGGAAAGAAATGGAAGGAAAAAACCAAGCCATTTCAGAAATGAAGGAAAAAATGGAAAGATAAGAGAAAATCAGTAGTTAAAACATGAAGTTGTGGTATAAAATTCTAGGTTCTTGTCCTTCAGCACTTTTCACATTAGACATTTCTCTTCTCACTCCCAGTATCACTATTCAGAAGCCTGTCATGGTGCAGATCCCTGTAGCTTTGAAGGTGATATATAATTTTTCTCCCAAAAACCTTTAGAATTTTCTCAGGCTTTGATGATCTTAAATTTCCTTCTAATGAGTATAACAGTATTGTTTTTTTAAATGTCTGCTGTTATTACTCCATTATCTCTTTGAATCAGTGATCTTACATCTTTTTTCTAATTTTGGAAAATTTTCATTCAATATTCCTTCAAATATTTCCTTGCAATTATTTTCTTTCCTTCTGTGATTCCTATTGTGCTTCTATTTTTAAACCTTCATGTCTCTTACCTTTTCTCTTATTTTTACCATCTCTGTGTCTATTCTTAACTTTTCTGAGGAAAGTTTTCTGATCTGATCTTTTATTTCACTAATTTATTCTTCAGCTATATTGATTTTACTGATAAACTTATTTACTGATTCTTAATTTCAACTGTTACATTATTTGCAGTTTGTTCTTTATAATCACCTGTTCCTGCTTCATATGTTCAATACTCTCTCTTGTCTTGTTAAACATTTATTATGTATACTTTAAATTCTCCTTTGGTCCATTGATTCTGTTTCCTTTACCATGAGCCCCTTGTTTGTGTTATTCTCTCCCCCTGTACCTTCATATTTTCTTGAGAATATTAGTTATCTAGACAGGTGATGTATAATGTATACCTGGGGACAGTAACTGAAATCCAGACTATCGCTTAGACTCCTTATGATGAGTTTATAGAACGTGAATGATGTTGTGGGCTGGAGGTCATAGTGATAGAAAAATTTCCTTAGACTGATGACTTCTGTTATTTCAGTTTAGACTTTATCACTCCCTATTTATTGACATATATGAGCTAACTTTTCCTGTATCTTCTCCCTAAGCTCTGCTATTTTTCAATAATTTCTTCCCTTAGGATTGGGACAAGAATTAGGACTGCTCAGAGATCAAGATCTTGATCTTCATCTGTTAGCTGCTCCCCACCAGCCAGATTCTAGCACTGCCATCACATTATTTATACATCCAGTGGCACTGTTCCAGTGTTATTTTGTTTCTGCCCCACAGAGATGATGAAGTAAGCAGTGACATACTCAGAACAATATGAGGAGGGAAGAAAACACAACGGGATTGTTCTTTCACAATACTTCAACTACCTGGCCATCTTCTGATCTAGGCTGCCATTTCCCATATTCATAGTGGAATGCAACCACTTCCTGTCTTCCTAAAAACCTCTCAATGTTTTTATATTATAATTTATTATCTGTTAACCTGCTTGTCACTTCTGTAGCATTTCTAGAGTTGGTTATAAAAGGAGGACAGAAACCCATGTTTGTTCGCCATCCTGTCCTCCCCACTAATGTATAATGTCACCTCTGTCACTCGCCAAGTTCAGCAGTATCTGTGGGTCTATGTCTACATTCTCTTGCTGTGGATTCCGTCCCGCAAAATCCGTGGTGACCGTGATCGAATGCGTGAATGAATCTCACACAGAGACACACACGGAGGAGGAAATCCGGTGCTACGGACCCTTCCCTTATCGTGGGAGAGGGCCCCAAGCGAAGCTTAGCCTGGCTTTTTATTAGAGGTTTCAGGATACATTCACATGGGAATGGCCTTCATTAACTATGTGCAGAACATGGATCTAAACTAGGTGGTAAAGATACATCAAAAGGGGGAAGATATGCGGGCTGATTATCCAGGAAGGTAAACATTGTGGCAGGAAAGATCCTCAGGCATTCATTAGCATAAGCCCCTTGAATCCGGGGTAAGAGACTCAGCAAGGCAGTAAATTTTAAGAAATATCTTAGCCAAATTTCCCTTCAAAGAATTCTTTTCTCCACAGACATGGATCCACGCATGCTGTCTTGGGAGATTTTTTCACACAGAGACCTTGCTCATGCGTGATCCCAGGGCTACGCTTTTCCATGCGTGGGAAAAGAAACTCTACATTCTCTAGTTGGTTTCCCACATCTATTTTCTACCTCAGTGCAATTCTACACTTTAATTATTGCAAATTTATATGTCTTGATGTCTGATAGGATGATCCTTTCTTTTTATCCATCTTCTAAATTGTCTTAGCTTTTCTGGGCCATTTACTTTTCTGTGTAAATTGAAGGATTAGTTTGTCAAGTTCTGTGAAAAACCCTCTTGAGATTTTATTGGAATTGCTTTCAATGTATAATTAATTTAATGAGTTACCATCTTATCATATTGAGACCTCTAATCCTTTAATATTGTATAATGATCCATAAGGATCTTACCAAATTTTTGTGAGGTTTATTCCTAGGAACTTTGGCTGTTGCTACTATTGTAAATCACACTTTTGGGGGGGCTTTTCTTTTTTTGCAATAAATGCCTTTATTTTTTCTGATCATAGAAAAAACAAATGCTCATTGTAAAAATTTTATCATTATATAAATATATAAAGAAGAAAGTAAATCCTACCTGAAATCCACCATCCTGAGACTATGTTGATTATCCTTTCAAGCATCCTTTATACTTACAGTATTCATACACACATGAATTTACATACATTTTTTCATCAACACTTTTCCTCTCCACCCCCTTTTCTCATATTATCCCTTTTTTTATTCCCTAGCCATATCCATAATCCAGTGTGTGATCTTCAATAAATTTCAGGGAGTTGATCATTGTTTTACAAAAATGGGTCATATTATACTTTTCTGTCTTGATTTTCTCACACTTAGAAGTTCCTATGAAAATCCCTTTAGATGACATCTAGAAAATCATTTAGTATGGATCTAATTCATTCTTTTCAATGGTTGCTTAATGTTCCATGATAGGGAGATATAATGCCCCAATTTATTAAAAAATTTGGTTCAGTTGCATGTAATGGAAACAAGTTATTTTAGGTAGAAAGGGATTTAATGTAGGGAATTTGAGACTTAAAAAATTATTAGAGGAGACTTCTAGCCAATATGGAGGTTTAGGTAGACACACTGTGCCTCCTCACACAACCAAAACAGGAAAAACAACAATTTAAAAAACAAAAACAGCCAGATCTGACAGAAAACTGAACTGAGTGGAAATCCAACAACCAAGGAGTTAAAGAAGACACGTTCATCCAGACCGGTAAGCAGGGCGGAGCTGGGTGGAGAGCATTTGGCAAGATGCAGTTTGTGGAGCGGTACCGGCAACGCTCCAGCTGCCCAGAGAGGCCCGTGGTGGATGCGCCTGGCCAAAACACGGCAGGCACACTCGGCGAAACCGGGGCTGAGACTGGTGGACTGGTTGGTCCCTAATTCTCGCACAGATAAACCGTGAGGAAAAGCTGGGGAGCAGAACGGATTATGCAGCCCACCAGCACAGGGAAATAAAGCCTCAAACCAACAATTGAATACACCTGTGAGGGTTGAGGCGGCAGTGGGAGGAACTCCCGGCCTCACAGGAGAGTTCGTTGGGGAGACCCACAGGGACTTGGAACTCTGCAGGCCCGCCCACTCACCCCGGAGCCAGGAAAGAAGGACCCAACTTGCTTGTGGGTAGCTGGGGAAGTGCAGAGAACAGAGCAAGTGCCATTGTTCTCTCAGGGCCCGCCCCCACAGACACAGTCACAACACAACGACATGGGTTACCCCGCCCTGGTGAACACCTAAGGCTCTGCCCCTTAAAGTAACAGGCACACTGAGAAAAAAAAAAATGGTCCAAATGAAAGAACACATCAAAGCTCCATAAAAAATACAACTAAGTGACGAAGAGAGCCAACCTATCAGATGCACAGTTCAAAGCACTGGTAATCAGGATGCTCACAGGATTCGAAAAAAATTGTTGCAATTACTTGAACAAATGAGAAGGGATGAGAAGGAAACTGGGACTCAAATCAACAGAGTGGACCAGCAGAAAGAAAAAAACATCCAACCAGAAAAGAATGAAGAAACAAGAATTCAAAAAAATGAGGAGAGGCTTAGGAACCTCCAGGACATCTTTAAACATCCCAATATCCGAGTCATAGGGGTGCCAGAAGGAGAAGAGGAAGACCAAGGGATTGAAAACTTATTTGAACAAATAATGAAGGAGAACTTCCCCAAACTGGTGAAGGAAATAGATTTTCATAAAGTCCAGGAAGCTCAGAGAGTCCCAAAAATGTTGGATCCAAAGAGGAATACACCAAGACACATCATAATTACATTACCCAAAATTAAAAATAAGGGAGAATCTTAGAAGCAGGAAGAGAAAAGGAGACAGTTACCTACAAAGAATTCCCATAAGACTGTCAGCTGATTTCTCAAAAGAGACTTTGCAGGCAAGAAGGGGCTGGAGAGAAGTATTCCAAGTCATGAAAGGCAAGGACCTACATCCAAGAATACTCTATTTAGCAAAGCTATCATTTAGAATGGAAGGGCAGATAAAGTGCCTCTCAGATAAGGTCAAGTTCAAGGAGTTTATCATCACCCAGCCTTTATTATATGAAATGTTAAAGGGATTTATATAAGACATGGAGGGATAGCAACAGGGGAGTGGTAGGGGGAGAGAGGGGGGAAAGGTGCAGAGAATAATTAGCATAAATGGTAGGTAGAAATCAGACAGGGGGAGGTTAAGAATAGTATAGGAAATGTAGAAGACAAAGAACTTACGTGTATGACCTATGAACAAAAACTAAAGGGCGGGGAATGGGGGGGTGGGTGTGGAGGGGAAGGAAGGGGGATAAATGGGACAACTGTAATAGCATAATCAATAAAATATATTTAAAAAACCACACTCAAAACAAGAACAAAAACAATTAGAACAGGAACAGAACCACAGAAATGGAGATCACATGGAGGGTTATCAACAGGGGAGTGAGAGTGGGAGAGAGGGGGGAAAGGTACAGAGAATAAGTAGCATAAATGGTAGGTAGAAAACAGACAGGGGGAGGTTAAGAATAGTATAGGAAATGTTGAAGCCAAAGAACTTATATGTATGACCCATGTACATGAACTAAAGGGGGGAGGTGTGGGTGGGAGGGGGTGTGCAGGGTGGAGGGGAATAAAGGGGGGAGGAATGGGACAACCGTAATAGCATAATCAATAAAATATATTAAAAATAAAAAAAATTATTAGAGGGACTCAAGTAGCAGGCCTTAGGCTGGGCCTCCAGGAATGACTCCCACAACAGTACCACAGAACCTGCCCAGAAAGGGACTTGCTACATCCATCACAGTCAGAAAGTTGCTGTCCCAGCTGCTGGTTCCAGAAGTACTGCACCTTAGCTGCAACTTGAGGATCAAGAAGCTACCACCAGAACTTTTGACTCCCGAGCAATATTGTGTCTGTCAGATCTGCATTACTACCTCTGACTGGTGAATGTAAATCACAATCCAGACCCTTAGTTTCAAGGGAATATTGGAAATTTACCTCTAGCTTTCCAGCCTCTGCAAAATAGAAAGACACACACACAAAATTGTTCACTAGAGGAAGAGTGGGTCAACCTACCAAATCTGCTATGAGCATTCACTTCATTTGCAGTTTGGAGTTCCCTATGAACAGTCTCACAATAAACATACTTCCTTTCTAAAATTTATTATCTATTGTATTTTTTCCATTACCATTTAGTCCTCTTACAGCCCCTCCCACCAGGAATCACCACACTGATATCCACGTCCATGAGTCCTTTTTCCTTTTTGTTCTATCCCTCCTTTCCCTTGCCTCCCCTGCCCCACCCACTAGTTGGTCATCCTGCTTCCACCTATGAGTTAGTCCCAATTTTCCTTATTAGTTCAGTTAGTTCATTAGAGTCCACATATGAGTGAAGTCATATGGTATTTGTATTTCTCTGACTGGCTTATTTCATTTAGCACACTTTTCTCTAGGCCCATAGATACTATCCCAAAAGTAAAAATTTCTTCTTTTTTATGGCCAAGTAGTATTCCATTGTGTGACTGTATGATAGTTGTTTTATCCACTCATCTACTGATGGACACTTGAGCTGCTTCCATATCTTGGTGATTGTAAATAATGCTGCAATGAACATAAGGGTGATTATGTTCTTTCAAAGTAGTGTTTTGGGTTCCTTCAGATATATTCTCAGAAGTGGGATCACTGTGTCAAAAGCAAGTCCATTTTTAACTTTTTTTTTGATGTCTGCAGTAATCTATTCAGTCACTCGATACATACCCCTCATTCCTTGTTTTCTTTTTTTTAAATTATTTTATTGTTGTTCCATTACAGTTGTCCGCATTTACCCTCCCCCCACCCCACTCCAGGCAAACCCACCTCCCTCCCTTGCTTCCCTTCTCCCCCTCGGTTTTGTCCATGTGTCCTTTATAGCAGTTCCTGAATACCCTTGTCCCCCTTCTCCCCTTCCCCCTCCCCTCTGGTTACTGCCAGAATGTTCTAAACTTCAATGTCTCTGGTTCTGTTTTGTTTCTCTGGTTGTATTTTGCTTGCTTACCTCAGAAGCGTCTTGGCTATGACTGATCTGAATTCCCCAGTAGCTGATCTGGCCTC
>PVJI01010094.1:0-62131 GCA_004026765.1 Micronycteris hirsuta
GGTTGCAGGGGGAGGGAGGAGGGGAAGGGAGAGGATGCAAATAACTGTAATTGAACAACAATAAAGTAATTATTTAAAAAATTAAAAAAACAAAACAAAAAAAAGAACTTTGCTATTTGATTTTAAATTAGGAGGCTTTGTCAATTTATGAATGTTCTAACTTGAATGTTAGTGAGAAAGTGGGAGTGTGTAGGTGTGTAAACTATAGCATTTTCCCTCAGTTTGTAATTGAAGTCTCAGATTTCTTTTACAGCCTTGGACTCCATCAGCTTAGTAATTTTTTAAAAAATTTATACTTTAATTGTAGTTAGCTTATAGTATTATGTTTTGGGTGTATAACATAGTGATTAAACATGTCCATACCTTACACAGTGATTGTCACGGTAGTAATTTTTTCAAGGAATTTGTCTAAGTTGTGTTTTTTGGTACAAAATTGCTTATAAAGTATCTTTTACTGTCTTCAGGATCTGTAGTCTTGTCCTTCTCTTATTTTTGATATGGGAATTTGTGTCGTCTTTCTTTTTCAGTGTTCAGTCTCATGTAGTGGTTCTTAGCTGTTCTTCGGCTGTGTCCCGGCATCCGCACAGACTACCTGTACCGTCTCAGATTCCCTCTCTGGCCTCCGCCAACCACGGGCACCAACCGTATCCTGGACCACACTGCAGGCACCGCTGGGCCAGCCGGTTACCTGCCTGGAGAGTCTTGTACCCTCCTTCTGCTACCTCCCTGCTCCCCTGCCCCACCCCACACCCCGCCCCGCCATGCAGCCTGGTCAGTCAGCCACATGCCTGGTGTTTCTGGTTCTTCCTGCCTTTATTTCTAGACTTGAACAAACAGGAGGCTTCTTGGTGGGTACTGGCATTTAAGTGCATGTAGAATTTAGGCCTACCAAAGTGGAGGGAAAAGTTGCTCCATTCAGAGATGACTGCCAGATAGTTACGTGGTTACTTACTTGTATTATCTCACATTGTTCTGTGTAATTTTCTACATTCCTCACAAGATTATTAAGGTTTTGAAGGCAGAAGTCTTAGCGTGACTCTTTTTCAGTGTCTTCAGCGTGGTGACGGACATGCAGAACACGCCATGAAGACATGGACGTGATGGACTGGGCTTTTCTGTATTCAGATGGTGAAATGTCCTTCCCTCTGCTTACAGTTGACCTTAACTTTGACCTGGTAGAGCCGGGAACACTGCTAATTGATTGCTTTTCACTCCTGTGAGTGGACCAGCAGCATTTAGCTGCAATAAACCAGCGCTGAATTCTACTGCTTTTCACCTTCAGCCGCTGAGCAGCTGTCAGGCGCCACTGACTTCAAGTCAATGGCTAGGTGTCAGATTTATTGGGTGAGTCATTGGCAACCTGTGAGTGTTTCCCAGCGAGCCAGTCACCTGGAACGTGATTTGGAATTAGAGCTCATGTACTGCTTGGAAGGGACGTGGCGGGCGGAGCCGCAGAGGCAGAGAGGGGCCGTGGTGGAGGCTGGCTTCTGCTGCTGGCGGCGGTGGTGGGCATGAGATGGAAATCCTTCCAGCGAGGCAGGAGAGCAAAGCTGAGAATATAAATATTTCACTTTGATGCTCACCCAAGATCAAGCTGCAATTGGGAGCTCTTGAGTTCTGGGGATGAGCTAGCAGGCGGTACGCCTTTTAGTGCTGGTATGTTCGATTTGGAGGGAGACGGGAACACTCAGAATGGCACCCGGAAGGGTTGTGGACTGGTCTGCAGACCCGGACCCTCCAGAAAGCACTCTTGCAATGCACCCCGTTGGCCCCGTTGCTTTGGGGCTCTGCACTAAAAGTTCCTCCCAGAATTCAGAGATCTCCCCATCATTTGTTAAGAATTGCCTTCCCTGAGTATCTGAGTAGGGTACCAGCCTGTGGTGTTTGAGAATCCCCCCGTTGTTGCCCTGCAGACAAAGGGAAGCGCTGAATGTTGGCAGTAGCCAGAGTAGGGATCATTGGAAAGACCCAGTGCCGCAATTAAGAGTTGAAGAGCAACTAACCGAGTACCCTAAGGCAAAGGTTCTCAACCTGGTTGCCTGTGAGAATCACCAGGGGAGCCCTGTAAGGAGCTGATGCACCGATCCATCTCTGGAGGTTTGAATTAATTGGTCTGGGATTGGATATCCGTCTTTGTAAAAGGTCCCTGGGGGATCCTAATGTGTCGCCAAGGTGACTGACCGCTGATTTAAGGGAAGCTTTCTCTGCAGCATAACTACGTTTAAGGCCACATGCATTAATTTATTTCATGGGGGAAGGGAACCCATCCTTACTGAATTCACTGTGCTCACTCTTGAAATGATAAGTAGTAGTAACATTAACATTTATTAAAAGCTTGTTATATGCCAGATGTTATGTTAACCACTTTACATCCATTTAATTTTCATAATGTGTCTATGAAGTGGATATTATTATCTGTATTTTACAAATAAGGAAACAGAGGCTCAGTGAGACCAAGAAATTTGCCTGAAATTCAGGGACAAACGAATAAATACGTAAGTGAAAGTAATAACTCACCCAGGGTCATGGAGGAAGGGCCACAGGATTTGAACCATGACCTTCAGCCCTTTCACGGCAATTAATTGCTATCTCGATGAACACATTTAGTAAATATTTATTGAAAATGGACCAGGTATGCGTCTGACAGTAGGTTAGGTGTAGGCAATTGAACATGAGCAAGACGAAACTTAGGCTCTCCAGTCTTGTCAGAGAGACGGTTAATTCCAGAACAATGTGATCGCCATTAGGTGATCCAGTGCCCCCAGGACCCTCTGGTTTTAGCAGTAAAAGCCCCTCTTCTGGGCAGTGCTTCAGTCCTGGGTGACCTGGGACAGTGGGTCAGCCGAGCTGTCGTGGAGGGGTGTGTGTGGGCCGGGGCAAAACGACCCTTCTGGTGAGGACAGGAGGGCGGGAATTCACTGGAGGGGAGGAGGAGTCTGGAGTCTAAGGGAACCGCTGGGAGGATGTTACGCAGGTGAGACAGGAGGGCAGGAGAGAATGGTAACATCAGTCGTATTTGATGCCTGTGGATTCCTTGATATGTACCAGGCGCTGTGATGAGCTCTTTATACATGTATTATCTCATTTAATCCTCACAGCAAACTCTTGAGTTGGCTGCTCTTTTATGCCCATATTACACGTGGTGGAAATTCAGACGTAGGTTACTTTAGTTTAAAAATTCACACAGTAAATGGCCGGGCCAAAATTCAAACTCTTGCCTTCTGACTTTAAATACGTACGCTTAACCACTGTGTTACTTGGCATAAACTAAAGCAGTGTGTATTTGTTCATTCAGTCGAGAACATTTAATAGGCACTGACTATGCTGGGCCCCATTCTGGCCGATGAGGACACCATGATGCACAGAGCAGACAAAACTCCTGATTTGCTGGATATTACATTTGTGTGTGTGTGTGTTGGAAAGACAGATAAGTGAATGAATGTGGATGGCTTTGGACTATATTCCAAGGGAGAAAAGACTTGGTGAGAGGAGGGGGAGGAGTCTGGAAGACCCCCAGGTTGCTGGCTCTGCCAGCTGATGTGCAGTGGTCAGCAGAGATGGGGAACACAGGAGGAAGAGCAGGTTAGGGGGTAAGACAGGAGTCCAGGATTGGACATGTTGAGCTTGAGATTCCCGGAGACAGACACTCTTAAGGGTGGTCAGGGGCAAACTGAGAAAGTCATTTAAAGCCAGGGCCGTGGTTGAGGCCCCAGGGAGGGGGCAGAATGAGGAGGGGCATCGGTGGCAACCCTGCAGACTGAGCTAAAGGCAGGGGAAGCGGCCCTGGAGAAGGAGACAGAGGTCAGGGGGAAGATGGGAAGCCTGGAGAGGAAGAAGTCCAGTGTCTCCAGGGAGCAGAGAGTTCCAAGGCAGGAAGCCACCTAGAAATTCCTGGAAGGAGCAGCTGGAGATAGTAGGGGCCAGGTGGGAGACACAGAAAGTTGAGCGGACTTTTTTAAAGTGATGAGAGACCAGTATCTAGTAGAGGATTGAAGAGACAGGAGAAAGTGGAGGCAATTAGTGGGACAAAGCCTTAGAGGAGACAGAGACAGGGTCCAGAGTAAGGTGCAGGGAATGGTCTTGAGTGGGAGGAGCATCCCTGAGACTGAAGAAGAGCAAGGAAAGAGGGCTAGGGAGGGATGTGGAGATACAAGGGTCTGGAGTGGGTCTAGGGGGCATCCACAGAGGGGTGAAGGTTTGGAATTCACACTGGGGAAAGAGAGAAGGTGCCACCTGGGGCATCTCAAAACGTCCCCTTCCTGTGTCTCAGTCCTTCAAAAAGCTCTGCCCGGCAATTCAGACATGAATTTGTGCAAATGCAAAACCTAAGTCAGGCCTTCTCTGAGAGGCTGGTGACAGACAGCAGGTGTGGGAATCACAGCAGGACAGGCATGGAGAGGGTGTCTCTGGACAGGAGGTGACTCCTCTTGGAAATGCAGACGCCCATGGACACACTCCGAAGTGACAGCTGGTGTGTTTTCATCGGGCAGGCTGGTGTCGGCCTCGTAATTGGCTATTTATTTTACAGTCTTAGGAGGGTGAGCTGCCCCCGTTCTCACCCTCAGTTCTGCCCAGCTGGTCTTTGCCTCTCAAAAATCTTCCTTTTGAGAAGGAAAAGAATGACTGTGACTTTGATGTGTATTCAACAAAAAGGAGCTTGGCAGACGGGCCACCCTTAGCTCAGAGGTTGGGCCCTCCTCCCATGATGCACTTGGGGACTTTGTGTCCTGTTAAAAGCCCATAGAAGTTGCTTTGTGGGTGGCACTTTTTGCTGCAGTGCGATTGGCCGGGAGGGTTCCGTCAGCCAATATGATGTCACCCCTTCTTGTTGGCGGGCTCTCCTAGGGGACGCTTGAGAAACTTGGATAGAAATACTTCTCTTTGGCAACAGCCTGCTGTTTCCATGGTTGGACAATGCTAACCAGATGTGAAGTAAGCCATCAAAGGAGAAGGCCGTCCCGGGAGAGAAGGTCCGTCACACGCTCCCGTCCAACGCTGGGCAAGTCAGATAGCATCATGAGGTCTCTCCTTCTTCCTGATCATCGATCGGGAACAGTTTGAGCCCCAGTTACCTTCTGGTCTTGTTAGAATGAATGTTAGAGAACTTGGCAAAATTTTTAGTTCTTTTGGTGAATGACTCCCAAGTCCTTTGGAGAACATATTTCAGAAACAAATGAAATAATAAGGCAGAACTTAAATGTAATGATGTTCTTTTTGCTTAGGTTGAATAAATTGTTTGCCATTCTTAGAGATCTATTAATGCAAATAGTCTTCTCATCTGATATTGGCAGAATATTTTTAAGCTAATTTTTTGGAGAAGGGAATAAACTCACATGGTTCAATACTCCGAAGATGTGACAGTGTGTAGTTACTATTTTATGCCCTGCCCCGTCCCAGCCACTCAGAGTCCCTCCCCAGACGTCGGGTGACGGATGGGTCCTGGTTTTCCTGGGACTTTCTGGTTTAGCACTAAAATTCCCATGTTCTGGGAAAAGCCTTAGTCCCTAGCAGATTGGTTGTTATCCCTGTGTTATAAGGAACTAACATTATGTTTGCTGTGCTTCCTTTTGGAGATAAGCTGACGAAAACAATCAGAGTGTCTTCAAAGTCATCACAGGTGATGAAATAAAGATCTCAAAAACACTAGTGCATGATATTGGGGGGACCGTTGGACCCATAATAACAATTGAAGCCCAGTGTTTTTAAGCCATTCCAGGTCCTGAATTGCTATCCTTCTGTAAAAGAAATCTTGCTGTCAGGCTTGGGGAAAAGTGACATAAATGTTAACAGTTTGTGATCCGATTTCCCACAGCTGTGGCTGATCAGACTCCATTATGCTTTTGTGTATTATTTATTTTTGTAGAGTTAAAAAAAAAGGATTTGTGTACTGGGGGCTTGGATTTTGTAAATACCTTATTTGCCAAGTAATCTTTTAGAGTTCCCTGTGTGAATGTAACTGATTTGGGGAAGCCCAGTTTCAGAGAAAGCATAACACTGCCCTTTATCAAGTGTGAACTGAGAAAGACATTGGGAGGCCTTTTTCAGGCTAAAAATAGCCCTAGAACTCCGTGTATTTTAGCTTGGGGACTTTCACAAATTGCCTGGCAAACCAGCCCATTATTATTTTATGAATCAGGCATCAATGTTCCTTTTAAATGTTCTAGCTTCAGGCTATTTTACTTCTGTGCAAAGAAAGATGAATTATTTATAAAAATAGGCATGAATATCATATGATAATACCCTCATTTCTAGCGGGGAGTAAAACGAGCTGCAGCTGGGACTGTGTCAGCTACCCAGGAGAGCTGAGTGGGAGCCAGGTGAGGGTGGCTGCATCCTTCAGAAGGGACTGTTGCTGAGATGCGGGACGGTCTCCTCAGAGGATGCCCAGGTCTCCCCTCTCTCACTCATGAAGCTATAAGAATATCTTCTTATTCTCTTACTCTTTCTTACTATTCTTCCCTCTTTCATCCACCCACCCTCCTTTCCTTTCTTTTTTTTTCTAACTTTTAAACTCCCTCCCTCCTTCCCTCTGTCTCTCTCTGGCAGACTTCAGAAAGCAGAGCAGGACACCCTTCCTAAACTGAAGTGTGGGCTGGTTTGATGAAACGATTTGTATACAAGTTATTTCACATTTCCAAGTCTCAGTTTCTTCATAGTGATGATTGCATTTTCTCCAGAGGCCTCTGTGGAGGATTAAGTGGGACAGATATGTAAAGTACCTGATACTGAGTGAACCCTCAATAAACATTAGTTGTTATGAAAGCCTTCCAGCTGGGAACACATGTGAGGTGTGCTCGTGGGTTGAGGGGGGACAAGAGCCCGAGGTTACATAACCTGAGCGAGAATTGAGTGAGGTGACCCACACTTCTGGGACTACCCTTGTCTTCAGAAGGAAAGTCCTGCCTCCTGGGAGCCTCTCAGACTCAGGCACGTCGGAGGGCTGGTTCCTCTCCTGAGTTAGGTTGGGTTGACTTGGCCCTCTTTAATTCTCCCTCTCTTCTCAGCTGGAGACTGAATTTCAATTCAGTGATGCAGTTTAGACATTTACTCTTCCAACATTTGATGGCAGGGGCATCTACAGGCCAGTGACAGGAGGCACCGACGGCGGCGGAGCCTGCAGAATACCTGGTGGACAGCGCTGTTGGTTAATAGCTTCCTAACACAGTCCTGCCTGGGTCTCATTCGGGCTTTGGTTCTAGAGGTCTAGCCAGATTCAGCTGCCTTTTTCATGCCTGTTGGAATGGGATTTGTAGCCAGTGCAACATCAATTTCTTCCTTCCATCCTTTCTATAACAGAACCTTCCCCTCCTTTCATTTTCTTCAGGGGGCTGCCCAAACCCGAGTTCTGAGGCAGGTCCAGTCGAATCAGCGCATGACATTCCCCTGGCGGGCTGTCACTCAAAGTAGACCAGTCAGAGTGACAGGGGGGTTTCCATTCCATGTCGCAAGGTTTTTGTCTCTCTCTCCTGCTCCATGTGAATAAGAAGGCATGCCACCCTGATGGCCACTATGGCAATGTCACAACCCGGAGGCCACCCCCCTACGGTAGAAGCTAACGCTGCGGGCAGCAGAGCGGAGACATGGAAAGATCCAGGGTCCTTGACATCATGTAGCTGCCGAATCAACCCACCCTGCGGCCTCCCCATCTGGGATTTCCTTTATTGGAGGGAAGAGATTGGCTTTTTGTGTACGTCAGGACAAGTTGGGTTTTCTGTTTCCCGGAGCAGAAAGTATCCTAACTGATTTGCTTCTTTCTTTGCAAGCCCGATTCTTTACGCTCAGCATTTTTCAAACTTTTTTTTTTTGTATGAGGAACTTTTTGGTCCCTTTTGATTTCCAGTCTTAAGAAAGGAAAAGGGCCTCAGAGGCTTTTGCTTATGTGTGTTACACCGGATTGAGATTCACTGCACCAGAAATTGAAAATGGAGATAACTTACAAATATTGAATTCATTTAAAAACAAAACAATAAACATATTAACATGTCAACATCAATGGCGTATTTAAAAACTATATTCTCCCCCCAAATTAGAAGAGTAGCATTGTTGAACATTTTTTACAGATCTATGTAATGTCACGCTTGCTAGAAAACAGCTGGGTTCTCGTATCTGCTTTTTCATTCCATCTGTGGCGATTTGTTGTTTTGGTTGAAGAATATGAAGAAAGCCTAGCCTCACCCAGACATGCATAGAAAAGAGAGGAGATTTTTTTTTTTAAGATTTTATTTATTTATTTTTAGAGAGAGGGGAAGGGAGGGAGACAGAAAGGGAGAGAAAGAGCAATGTATGGTTGCCTCTCACATGGCCCTCACTGGGGACCTGGCCTGCAACCCAGGCATGTGCCCTGACTGGGAATCAAACAGGGATGCTTTGGTTTCCAGCCCGCGCTCAATCCACTGAGCTACACCAGCCAGGGCAAGATTTTAAGGGCCTTTTCAGATAATATGGGTATTCTTCTTTGTTGCCTCACCAAAATGTTCGAGTAGTAGTTTCTTAAAGATTAGTTGCAGTGTGAAGTCTGGAGCCACAGCAGTGAGTTTCTGTCCTACGTTCCATCGAAATCCATTGGTTTATCTTGCACTTTGAATGGACCTTTCACGCGTACATGATTGTGCATTGGCCATTTGGAAAAATTGGTTTGCTCATTCCAAATTTTGATGTATTTCATTATACAATATCCAAAATCCACACTTTTTAGTATAACCACCATGCTCATCAGAAAAGTCTTGAAGTGTTGAGAAGCAGTCCAGCCTGTGGCAGAAGGCACCTGAAATGACAAGTTGTTTAAAAATCCCAACTTTCGCTTGAAGGTTTGAATTTTTATCATTGGCTATGACACTGTCACTTGTTATCCTTGAAGTGACAGGCTCATCCTGTTCACTTTTGAGAAAATGCCTGTCAAAGACCAGGTCTGAAGTTTGTCAGGCACTCTTCTGATTAAAAATGGTGTTCCCTGAAAAAAGTGGCAAGTTCAGTTTGCACGTTTGCTTTTTCTTGAGACGATCACCGTGTTCACTGTGCAGCAGAAGTGATTTATTCGTACTTAACATTGCTTCACATAAAATATTAAAACGGTCTGTTCTCAAGGGTCAAGATTTAAATAATTTCATGGATAGTTCATTGACACTCTAAAGTGAAACTGGCTTTTTCCCCTGTCGTGCATGGTCGTGAAGAATACAGTGACTATGGTGTAGCTTGTCCTGATTTACAGCAGGCTACTGTCAGGTTCCAGCATCCTTGCTTTTGTAGCATCCGTGCAAATGTTGACTCAGTGAAAATGTCGGATAACATCTTAGTGTTCTTGTAGGGTTAGTTTTGACTTCGTAGGCTTCCCGAAAGGGTCTCAGAGACCCCAGCAGTCCACAGACCCCACTTTTAGAACTTCTGATCCGATGGTTGATTCCAACAGGTTCCCAATGAAACACTCTTTTTCTGAAACCAGCCAGAGTTGGTATCTGTTGCCTGTCATCCATGTCCCATGTTAAAAAAAAAAAAGGTCATATAGATGGTTGGTTGAATCACAACATTTAATAACTCTAATTTAGGGTGTTTTGTAAGTAAGTCCTTTGTCGTTGATGATTTGCACAGCAAATACTAAGGAAGAACGAAAGATTCTAAAATTTTACTTAAAAAAAAAAACTAAAACCTTTCTGCTTTCTGCATTAGTGGTGTTAAGTCAGTATTATATAGTCACACACATCTGTGCTGATCCGTGAGTTGCGGTGAAAGAAGGGTCAGGACACTGATACTTTCTCCCTGCTGTGTCTGCTTCCAGCAACCTTTTTGAGCTAAGCATGGCTGTCCTCACGTCAGACATTCAAACAAACAAACAAACAAACTTGAATTTGGTGGTTAATTCCTTGGCATCTTGACTGAGAGGCTCCCAAACCCCAGTACCTCTTTGCTTCAGAGGTACCTAAGAATTTCTGATGAGGGAAAAAATATGAAACTACAATGTCAGAGGTTTATGCCTTTGGAGGCCAGTGCCAAAGAATCGTAGACATCAGGGGTGGTTCATTAGGAATTTATTTTATAAATTATACCATGATGGTATGATAATACTGGCTCTGTATTAAAGCAACATTTTTGACCTTCCATGAAGTGGTGTTTTGAATTGGAAGAGACTTGAGTCACGTGATCTGTCCAAATTTCTCACCGCTGGAGCATGCTGGGATAGTCAGCATGCTCTTCAAATAGCACCGCCTGGGCGGTGACTTCTGATGGCTGGACTGGTGTTCCTTTCATGAAGTCAAAATGCAGCACATGCAATGGCAGCCATCTCCTTCGGTGTCCTGAAGAATCCCCTCTCCTTGATAGTCACACCCTTGTGTAATCCTTCCCCTGAGTGTGGACAAGATCTGGGACTTGTCTCTAACTAACAGAATATATATAGCAAAGGGGTTGGGATGTCCCTTCTGTGATTGGGTTTCATAAGATAACGGCTTCTGGCTTGCTAGCAGACTCTCTGTTGCCTTCTAGATTTGCACCTTTTGGTGAGGTGAGTGACCATGTCAGAAAAACCCACGTGGTAAGGAACAGAGGGTGGCCTGTGGCCAACAGCCAGTGGGGAACTGAGGCCCTTGGTCCGACAGTTTGTGGACAGCTGAATCTGGCCAACAGCCATTGATTGGGTTTGGAAGCAGATCCTTCCCCACTCCAGTCTTCAGGTGAGACCCCGGCGCCAGCTACCACCTTAACTGCACCCTTATAGGAGACCTGGATGCACACCAAGTGTGAGATCATATTCCGTATTTTTTGGACTATAAGACACACCATTTCCCCCAAATTTGGGAGGAAAAGGGGGGTGCATCTTATAGTCCGAATGTAGCTGAATTATAGTCTGAATGTTAATTATGTTATTAAATATTTTACCGTTTTTTTGCTTCAAAAAAAAATTTTTTTTTCCCCGCCCCAGCTGGTGTCGCTCAGTGGATTGAGCGCGGGCTGGGAACCAGAGGGTCCCGGTTCGATTCCCAGTCAGGGCACATGCCTGGGTTGCGGGCCAGGTCCCCAGTGAGGGCCATGTGAGAGGCAACCATACATTGCTGTTTCTCTCCCTCTCTTTCTCCCTCCCTTCTCCTTTCTCTCAAAATAAATAAATAAAATCTTTAAAAAAAAATTTTTTTTTTTCCTATTTTCCTCCTCTAAAACTTAGGTGCATCTCATGGTCCGAAAAATACAGTATGTGTGCTGTTTTAAACTGTGATGTTTTGGGATAATTTGTTAGGCAGTAATAGCTTAGCAATACACTCTGCTTTCTTTCTCTCTCTATCAGGTCCGGGAGTGAGCAGTTTAAGGTCACGGAGTTCTTGCCAAGAGCTTGGACCTGAAGAGTTTCCTGTCAGAACCCGTCCCCAGGGGGAAAGGTGACACCTGAAGCCCTCAGTGTTCATAGTTTCCGGTGTTCCAGGAAAGCGCCCTGTGCTCACCATCAAATCGCACCCTCGGGCCTCACACTGCAACCTTCACTTAAGCATCGTTTACCTGGCACATCAGAGGCAGCCAAGTAGTTATTCCCTGGGGTCTGAAACGTGGTCATCCTGGGAGGGAGACTGACTATGACCCCCCCGCCCCCAGCTGCTGTCCACAGCAAAGTTATGAATGCAGAAATGCACATTCCAATCCAGTTCATAAGTGGAGGTGCAAAATGTCTGAATAACTGAAGCCATGAGTTAAGAAACTTTTTGGCAGAGAGATGGGAATTAGGGAGCTACTGAAATATATGCAACGCATAGGGCATCCGGCAGTCCACTTCACTCTAGACGTTTCGGTTTCCCCATCAATCAGTGGGGACTGGCCTCCAGGTCCCAGATGGAGTCTTGGAGTCTTCCTCCGGCACAATCTGGGTTGCTGTGAGCTGGCTCTCTGGGTCCTAAATCAACTGTTAAATGAGAATAGTAGAAATAGTTATCTCCTAAAGGGGTTGTAGGACTGAATGAAATAAAACGGAACTGCAGCACAGAGCCTGCACAAGACTGAGCCTGGCCGTTGTTACTTCGTAAAGGGGTTCTAGATCCTTAGGGTGATTGGGGCCCCGGGTGAGCCGAGCGCAGCCCGCAACCCGGCCTGGTGGCCTGCCCCGCCCACGTGGGGCCGCGGTCCGTCGAATGACTCGGTGCAACGTGTTTGTGGCAGCGGCGCGGGCTCTTCCGGGCGCTGCAGTTTCCTGCCGAGCACCGCGCAGCCGCCTCGGCCGCAGGAGCCCCGGGCGCAGGCCTCGGCGCGGGTGCTGGACCCGGGCTCAGCCGCGCACCCTGCCGGGCCCCGCGCCACCCGCCCGCACGATGCGCGCGGCGCCGCTGCTGCTGCTGCTGCTGCTGCTGCTGGTGCTCCTGGCCGCTCCCGGCGCCCGCGCCAGCCGAGTCCAGTCCGCAGCGGCGCCGCAGCCAGAACGCCCGCCGCCTGTCTCGGGGCCTGCGAACACTACCCGGACCGGGTCTGGGGAGGCGGAGGTGGCAAGCGGCGGTAGCTCCAATAGCAGTGGCGACGCTCTGGTGACCCGCATCTCCAGCCTGCTCCGAGACCTGCCCACCCTGAAAGCGGCCGTGATCGTGGCGTGCGCCTTCACCGCCTTCCTCATCGCCTGCTTGCTGCTGCGCGTCTTCAGGTGGGTCCATGCGCCTCATTTCTTGCCCAGCAGGTCCCCTGCACCGCCTGCTGGCTGTCACCGCGCCCGCGCCACCTTCGCGCACAGACGCTGTGAATGCACCGCTCCGTTCCACCTGAGCGTCTTGGTGTGCTCCATCTACCCTGGCTCCCTTTGCCCCGCGGTGGTACGCACGCTCGCCGGGGGTTCCTGGCAACATTTTAGGAATTTTCTCCTCTTTTAACTCTCTGTCAATGCTTAACACTAGCAATAGCGTCCCGAATTTTGATAACCTTACATAGAATTTATTTTCATACCCATCTCACAGATGAGGAAAATATTTCCCACGAGGCAGGATGGCTGATCCAGGTAAACTTAGTGGTGGAGGTAGAATTTGAATGCAGGTCCGTCTGACTTCACCCTTTCTCCCTTCTTCCGTCTGTGCTTCCCTTCACCCCCAACCTGCCATTTTTTTTTTTCCTTGTGCTACCGAAAGAAGCAGTATCTAGCATGTGGGGATGTCCACTGTGCATGTCCGAGGTATGCTTTGCAGCCAGGACTGGAGCTGGGCTTCAGGGTGCTTGGTGACTCGTGGCCTCAGTACTCTCTGCTAGTGGGGGACAGGGACAACTGTGCATCTGCCTGTCTGAGCTGGCCCACTGAAAACGCCATGGGCATAAGGGACCTTGGAGAGGCTTTTGTAGGTAGCTCAAGTCCAAAGAAAAAGTATCTGGGAAATTGGGAAGGATGCCCCGGTCCCTGGAGCAGTGAGATGGAAAGAGCTACCTCCCTGTGTAGGAAGTGAACCACATGCGTCCTGTTACTCAGGCGGGCTGCTGGGGAGTGTGTGTGCATGCATGTGTGTGTGCGCATGTGTGTGTGTGTGTGAGAGAGAGAGAGAGATCATTCACTGCCCATTCCCTCCCCTTCCATGTACACAGTACACTCCGGTGTTTGATCAGCTGCTGGAGGTTTGGGGCCAGGGGCTTGCTGTCTCCATGGGAGCATTTTCGGCGGCAGGAGCAGAAACCAGACCTGGAAGGGCAGGGTGGGAAGTTACCCATAGGTTTGCTGTTGTTGTGGTGTGACTTTGAGCCAAGGCGTTTCCCTGTGGGTCTGTAGAATTAATACCAGTGGACCTAAGAGAATGGAGAAGGGGCTTGTGGTCCTCCCAGCCACCCAACCATCCCGTGCCCTGGTTTAGGCCATGGTTCCCTCACTTTGCTGGTCCCCTTCATGTGGGAATTGAATTGTCCCCCTCTTCACCCGGCCTTGCCACTGCCCATGCCTCTCTGTTGACAAAGCTCAGTGGCTCCCCGTAGCCATTACCTGGGCATGGCATTTGGAGCCCTTACAAGCTGACACCAGCACACCTTGCGGCCGCCAGCGCTTCAAAGCCTTCTCTCTGTCACTGGCTTCTTTTCCTACCCTCCATGGTGCTGCCTTGTGCTTTCCTGCCTCTGGGTCGGGCTGTTCCTGCTTTAGCACCTGCCAAGAGTGCACACGGTCTCCAAGGCTCAGCTCCCATGCTTCTTCCTCCAGGTACTTCTCCTGGACATCTGAGTGAGGCCGTGCCTTCCTTTACTGGCCGCTTGTAGCCCTAGCGTTGTTCACCCTCCATATAGCCCTTCTCACGCCGGGCTTAGCGCCCAGTTCCCATCCTTAGAGACAGCCCTGGAGGGCAGGGGTGACCGGTCCATCCCTGTATCTCCATACCCCTCACTGGCTTGGCATTCAGCCGACACCCCATTATCCTTTACTGATTCCTTGATTGTTGAGTTGGAGTGAACGTCGATGCCTAGAGCAACTCTGAGCCTGCAAGTTTGAAACATTTAGCTCAAAATAGGCCGCCGAGCCCATAAGGCAGTGTACTTTTAAAGAAGGTATTTGAACTATTTTGCCAGTCTGCTCTTCATTATCCAGGAGTCGGGGAGAAGAGCAAACAGCATGCGGCCAGATGTGAGGGCCCTGGGCTGCGTGTGTGAGTGGGAGAGCGGCACCCAAGCCTGGCAGGGGTGGGTCCTCCTGGGCTGGGATGCAGTGTTGGGAGAAGGTTCTGACTTCATAGGAAGCCAGCTGTGGACTTGATCTGCCTCCTTTTCCTGGGAAGGTGTTCCTGTTGGGGTGAGTTTCCAGGTGGACAGTTGTCACCCTGGTTGCTGCTGTAGACCGGAAGTTACGGCGTTCATAGCAGGGAAGGGCCAAGATGGTACACAGTCCTCATGTGCTCCTTGGCAAAGGAGAAAGCTGTATCTCACTCAGGGCATGGCGTGAGTCGTCTGTTCGATTCTAGAGCACTCTACAAGTCGATGGCCCAGGCAGTGCCAGGGGCCCATCACGCCGCTCGGTGGTCAGTACTGTGCCCTTTCCCCCTTTGCACGGTCCTCTGCAGGCTCAGTCCATCAGGTTCCCAAAGGCCTGCTGCACTGGCTGGGCATCCTTCTTCCCTGCTCCCTCTCCCAGCTTCTTAGCAGGCAGTTCCCATTCCTGGCCATTCTGCCTCCCAGTCACCCTGCGGCTATCCCACCTGTGCCCACAGCCCTTTCCCCCCGGAAGCTGCTCCACCTGCCAGCCCTTCTGCCCGCCCGGAATCCCTGCTTTGTCTCTGAAGTAGTCTCTGAAGTAGACACAGCAGTAGTCTTCAAGTGGGTTGTCCCTGCTCCCTGCACTCCCTCTTCTTAGCATGTGGGCAGGGTGGCTCTTTACAACCAAGGCCTTGCCTCCCTCTTGAGTACCTGTCTTGGCTCTGTCTGCTACTCCAGCCCCCTTGGACTTCCAGGGGTTCCCCAGAGGTGTCTTGTGGCCACGGGCCTGCATGTCCTGCCCCACTCCGCCCCTCTGCCTGAAGTTCCCTGTCTCACCAAGACTGCACTACCAGCTCCTGGCTGTTGGCTCTCCGGCGTTGTCTTTTGTGAGAAGCCTGCCTTGCCAGGGCCGCCCAGTGCTCCCAGAGTGCCCTGGGGTTTCAACTTTCCCGTGTGGAGTCCACAGAGTTACTGGATGTGTCTCTTTGCCATATGGGTGTGATTTGGTATCTCATTGCTCTGTTCTGCTTTTCCCCATTTTCTGCTGAGGTTCCATAGCCATCCCTTCCTATACTTGTTAATCCATAAGGTTTCCCCATCTGTAGCATCATTTATACTTTTCTGATATATTTTAATCATTAAGGAAAACAATTTTAAGATGAGACAGAATTGGAAAGTGGTAAAGGCAGTTTGGAGGCAGAGTGCCTTCAGGTAAGAATGTGTGTGTGTGTGTGTGTGTGTGTGTTTTGCACACGCAGTTCTGCCCAGCTCACCGTGAAGCCACCCCTCATGTCTGTTCCTTGACATGTTTCTGAGAGCTGGAGGGAATCAACACAGAGGCTGCGTTTGGTAAGTAGAAAACTTGGATCCCTCCAATTTTTTGTGTCGGGGTGTCTGGGAGTGCAGCATGGATGTTGGAATAACACACACACGCCAATTCTCAGGACCTCCTGCCCCATGCGCTCTCTTAGGTCTGACGTTACCCTTTGAGATCTGGGGGGATCGAGCTGGACTCTGGTGTCTTACAGAGAGTCTGGAGACAAGTCAGAAACTGCCACCTGAAACCACAACTTTCCTTTCCTCTTGGGGCGCCTTTCGCTGTCCTGGCGTGTCTCCCAGCTCTCCTGCCCAGGCCACCTCTCTCCCGGATCTCTGTTTGGCCGTAGGCCTGGCCACCTCTTATTTCAAAAGCCCTGTAAATCCCCTTATCTGGAAGTAGGGTTTGTTTCGGTGCTTCCTGGGGGATGGAGAGGAAGGAGAGTTCGAGGTGATCTGCCATCACCCAGCTGTCGCACGCGCATCAGTGGCAAAGGTGCACACCACCGCGTCCTGCAGATGCTGGAAGCACGGAGGCTTAGTTATGTTACCCAGCCAGGTCTTTGGGAAGGAACAGAAACTTTCCTGCTTAGCCCGGTGTCCCCAAATTTCCTATCAGCTGTGTGTTGACATTTGTAATACAATGACAGTTAAGAAAAAATATAAAAGCCTAATACTGTTAGGGTTTGGGGAAAGTTGCCATTCTGAAATGTTTTCAGTTATTGCTTATTCGTATGTCAGTATTGTTTGAATAAATTGGGAGCTTTGGGCAGAGCCATGGGTAGAAGGCCCAGTCCCTTTCTGTGAGTTCAGAGAGGCTGTGGAGTTTGTTTGACAGAGGGAGGTCATTTTTGGTGGTTTGACTAAGATTTTGAATTGAGGATAAAGCCATAGAAGTGAAACATATTCATCTTAATTTAATTTAAGATCTTAGTTGATTTTTCCATCAGTTATATTGAGATATAATTGAGATACAGCACTGTATAAATTTAAGGTGTTCAGCGTAATGACTTGACGTACAGAATAACTTTAGTGAACACTCATCACCTCAGATTTTTAAAAAAATGTGGGTTTTTTGGTGATGGAAACTTTGGGGGTTCACTTTCTTAGCAACTTTTAAATACAGCATGTAGCAGCGTCAGCTTGAGTCATCACACTGGGCATCGCGCCCCCTGTGAGTGTCTGTCTCGTAACGGGACCTTCGTGCCCCTGGGTCACTTTCACCCAAGTGCCCTCATACTTGGTTTTGTGTGCCGCAGTGAAGGGAGAGCGCTACATAAATCTCTTACAGCAAAACTCCACGCAGACAGTTTTAAAGCGGGTAGAGAGTGTGCCCTTGATTCAGTTCTCTACCAAGTTAAAAAAAAAAGCCGTGGCTCAGGGGAAGCTCAAGCCTCTCACCTGTTTCTCCCCTCGGGAGTTTTCCCCCCTGGGGATCTGTTGGCAGTGTGTTGGAGACATTTTTTATTGCTGTGACCTGACCGGGGGGACGCTGCTGACATCTGGTATGGAGAGGCCAGGGATGCTGCTGAACACCGACTGTGCGCGTGGACAGCCCCCTCAACAGAGAGTGGTCCAGCCCAAGAGGGCAGTAGCGCCAAGGCAGGAAACCCCGAGAGTCCGGCTGGTGGTCTGCTGTGGGCAGGCAGTCCCTGTACCTTTCAGGACGTCCGTTTCCCATCACGAATTAGAGTCCACGCTTCTGAGGGCTACTGGGATGTTTACAGCGAGACCGAGTCCCCAAGTCCCTGGCTCCCTCCTCTTTCAGCAACTAAATGTCCTACTGTACTTAAAAATACCATTCTGAAAACAGCCCTGGCTGGTGTAGCTCCGTGGATTGAGCGCGGGCTGGGAACCAAAGGGTCCCGGTTCGATTCCCAGTCAGGGCACATGTCTGGGTTGCGGGCCAGGTCCCCAGTGAGGGTCATGTGAGAGGCAACCATACATTGCTGTTTCTCTCCCTCTCTTTCTCCCTCCCTTCCCCTCTCTCTAAAAATAAATAAAAATAAAATCTTTAAAAAAAAATACTATTCTGAAAACAGATGTAATTCATATCCAACCTTTTGGTCTTGCCCACCAGTGAAGATATAGCCGCATGGCCCAAAGAATCAGGCAGGCGCATCTACTTCTGAGCCGTGTAAAAATGGAATGGGTGACCCTTTAGCTGGTGAGAGCCTCCCGGGACACATGGGACCCCTTGGAGGACCTGCCTCCCTTGACTGCTGAATTCCCAGGGTGTGGGAGGTGCCCTTATTAACAGGCCTGTGAGGACCTGGGACCTTCCTCTGATCTCTTCCATCAACTGGGAAAGGGAGGAAAATCACTCTTTAACTTAACCTTGAGCCCTCTGGCTTATCTGGCTTTACCTGTATACTCTCATGCCCATGTTCCCACGTGAGTGCTTAGCCTCCTGTGGAAAGGTGTCGCAGGAGGGAAACCCTCCTGTAATTCAAGCAGAGGTTTCCCGGGTTGTGTTCAGTGTTTTGGTTTCATGGCTAATGCTTCCGTTCTAACCATTTGCAAAGGGAATTTCTGCGACCGTGCATTTAGAATCACGTTGTCATGGTTTCACTTTAAAATCCTGTACGTAGTCTAAAGGCGATCTGTCAGGAATCCGGACTTGGTATTTCTTTTCCTGAAGGTGCGGGGAGGAGGAAACCCACACTCAGCGGCAAGTGTGGAGCAGAGGAGGGCGTGGCAAAGGGCATGCGCAGGGCGCCCGGGCCTGGCAGGGCCACGGGGTCTCGTAACCTCTCGGGTGTCGGGTTTCCTCGCATTAAGAACTCCCCTGGCCTCTTTCCCTTCATCTGTTGTACAGGCGAGGAAACTGAGGCCCAGAAATGCAAGTCACCCTGTGAGTTTGTGGGAAAAGCTGGACTTAAGCACAGTGGTTCTGATGCCCAGCTTGGCCTTTTCTGGGCCTTCAAGACGTGGTGGGCTGGGTTTTGAATCGGGCAAGCTGGGTGTCGTCCCCAACCCACTGCCAAGGACCCAGGAGAATACCTGGCTGGACGGCTAGTTCTTCCCAGTGTATTGAATGAAACGTCCTGTGAATGTAGGGGCTGCCTCAGGGATGCTCAGAGGTGAGGGAGCTTCCGGTTCAATCTGGGAGAAAGGACGATGCCCTTGGACGCTGCTGCTGGGCAGATGAGGGGCAGTCCGGCTCAAGGGGGGGTGAGGTATCAAAGGCAACACTAGGTGAGCTCTCAAAGGAAGGGCCCAGGGGCTTTGGACGGGTACAGAGCAGCCTAGGAAGGCAGGTGAGGAGGAGGGTCAGGACTTTGCAGGCTGTGAGGAAGAAGTTCTTCCAGGACCCAGTGGACCAAGCAGGTTTGCTGTGGGTAGGGTTTGGGCAAACGATCACTTGGAGTCATTAGGATGCCAGTAATAATGGCAAGCATTATTTATTAAGCTGTTACTGCGTACCAGTCTCTGCTAAGCATTTTGTTTAGGTGTTTCCTCATTCTTATGTGCCGCGCTGTTGGAGTCCCCACTTTACAGATGAATAAATCAAGGCACGGGGATGAACTGTCTTGCGCAAGGCCATGCAGCTGGTGAAGGGCAGGAGTGTGACTTCCAATCCAGCCGTCTCCACCTTTACCCTGTTGCGGATTTTGGAAGGCACGAATTCCAGCTGGAGGATTTTGGGGATTTGTGGTGGGTCAGAGGAGCAAGTGGAAGATTCGAATACAGGAGTGAAATAATGAAAGGGCGGCTTTAGACACAGGATGGCAGGCGAGCCCTGTGGAAGGTGGTGGAAGCGCCAGGTGGGAGGGCTGGAGGCCTGCGTGGAGGAAGAGAAACGTGTCGGGATGCCCGGGAGGGCCTGGAGCGGGGGGTTAGGATTGGTCCGTCAGGGTAGAAGGCTCACTGAGAGATGGTGACTTACAGGTGAGATTTGCTCATGGAAATGCCAATCATGCAGCTGGGCGTCTGGGCTTGCGGGGAACAGCTTGGGAGCTTCTACTGAGAATTAACTGTCCCGGAAGTGGGGGTCGTGGTGGCAAGAACTGACAAGTGGCAGGGACGGGTAGATGCTGAAAGGATCATTTATGACGCATGTCCCAAAGCACAGCAACACCAGAGCTTCCAGGCCGTGCTGGGTCCCCTGGGTTCACCAAAGAGAACTTCCTGGTCATCTGGCCGCTGCCCTTGGACCAGCGGAGCTGCCCCTGGAGGCTGCCTTCCTCGCTCTAAGCCTCACTTTCCTCAGCTGGCGCCTCACAGGAAGGCGAAGTCAACCCAGCCCTTTGCAAACACGCTTGAGAGCTGGAGGAACTGGTCTTGGGGCATTGCTGTTGCCATATTTCAGGTGGTTCCTCAAACAGGTCAACCCTGGGGTATGATTATTTTGTCTCAGAAGAATGAGAATTGGGTTTGTCCCTCAGGCATTGGGACAGGGGAAAAAAAAAACAAGGGTAAGGAGCAGGTGGAGGCAAAAGGCGGCAGTGTGATGGAGAAAAGCCCTAAAAAGTTGTCATTGACCGTTTAGGGGCTACCTGGCCCGTGCTGTGTGATGCTGTATGAAGCACAAACCCCACCGGACACACTGTGTGTTGTGTGCTGGACACAGTTGTTGGGGTCAATTAACATGGTGCCACTTTGTCAGTCCTGAGGGGACAGTGCCCAAGGGGGGACGGAAGCAGCTAGGTTGTGTAAATAGCGGTCAGCACCCTAAAATCATGATTGAACTGCTGGAGAACAGATATAAGGGAGGCCTTGACTGAACTTGTGCATCATTCCATCTCTCTGGGCTCATGGTTTTTAGCTGAATTATTCAAGGTCACTCATGCTTGGCACTCACCACCAAACACACCACGACGAGGAAACTGAGTCAGGTTGCGAACCGACAGCCCGCAGGTAAGTTTTTCGTCGTTGTTTTGTTTTGATCCGCACAGTGGTTTTTGACTGAGGTAGTTAAGGGAACTTAAAAATGGGGAGTCTTCAAATCCAAATGAGATCTCCCGCTTTTCATGACAGGTAGAACTACCTGGAAATGCAGGGTCTGTTCCGCATGGCAGTGCCGTGTGGAAGCTGGGTAGCTGCTGCCCCGTCGCCGGGTTTGTGAGCACCGCTCTTCCAATCCCCTTCACTCGAAGGCAGAGAGTCGGCTGCCAAACGGCCAAACGTCATCGTGTTTGTTCTAGTGTTCACGTCACGCCAGGCACTCTTCACCGTGTTCTGTGCATGGGGCTCTGGGGCATTTGAGCTTTGATGCAGTGATTTGAGTCATCTCATGTGACTGGGTGCTGGTGCTGGAATGGGGGCCCAGCACGGTGGGGAGGGGCCAGCCCCAGGACAAGGGGAAGGTGTGGTGACGCTGGGTGCCTCCGGGATGCACACCAACCCCTGTGTTCAGGAAGACTGGCTGCAACCCTGTCCGAGAGAGGTAGGGGGTGGTGATTCACCCAGAGGCACCGAGACAAAGGATTTGGAGACCTGAGATCTGAACCCCAATCTCTGGGTGTGCCAGCTGTGGATCTGACCGCCACACCCCCGAAGTGAACTTCCAAACACAAACTAACCCTCATGGGCTTGTTTTGTTTGTTTCTCTTTGTGGGGAGGGCGAAGAAGGAAGGCCTGTCTCCAAGTTGCTCAGCTGAGCTCCGCTCCCTCCGCCTCTGTGTTTGCACAAACTGTGCCTGCCAGCGTTCACTGGGAACCTGCTGCTGACCAGCTGTTGAAAGGGCCTTTGAATAAACAAACCCCCTGGCTTTAGGATTGCATTTCAGGGTAAAAGAATTTTGAACTTCTCCTGTCTTGTTAGAAATGTGTATTTTGGCTCCAGCGGAAGGATCCTTTGTCTTCCAGAATGTCCCTGGTCTTGCCTGACCCTGTGAAGTGCAATGTGGACATTTATTGAAATCCGCCACTGCCGTCACTTTGTTGCGGTCACCTGGTTTAATGAGACCGTGTCCCAGGGAAGAGAACTTGCCTGAAAGTGGCCATGCTGTTGAGGATGGGCCAGCCATACCCTTTCCCTTCTTTGTTTGCTCAGTATCCTCCTCCTCCTTCTTCAGGAAATGGTATGTCCCGGAGTTTCCTGAAGCTGCTCTCCTGCGCAGTCCCTCCCCCGCCACCTCCGCGCACCACGTCCACGTGCAGCTGAGGAAACAGGCCTGTGTGCAGAAACACTGGGCTTTCAACCCAAGTCTGACTCTACACCTGGGCTCTTTCTAGAACCAGGCGCTTCTTCCTTCAGCTGTGTGTGTCTCTGAGTGAGGCGAGGGCTCTGGCCACAAGGCTGACCCCTGTCCCCTGGAGAGACTCTGGTGGCCATGTGGCCTGTGGCTTTTGCCGAGGCCAGCGTGCTCATAAACAGCCCCGTGAGGAGGAGTGTCTGTCTGCTTGGAAAACCTGTTCACAGGGAGCCCCGAGCAAAAATTTTTATATTGTCACCGGAGCACTTTTACACGTGTGTGATGCGGATTTCGGCCCGCGAAATCCGTGGGGGGGGGGACCGTAGCCGATCGCATGAATAAATCTCGCACCGAGACACGCTGGGAGAAAGAGCCCGGTGCCACGGGACCAATTCCTCTATCTCAGGAAGAGGGCCACGAGCGTAGCTTAGCCGGGTTTTTATTAGGAAGCTCAGGACACAGCAAAATGGGAATGGCTATTCATTAACTATGCGAGGGGTTCCGGGCAACCGTTAGCATAATCCCTTGGCTCCAGGGGAGGGTCCCAGCAAGTTAGCAAGTCTTAGAAAGTAAATTAATCCAATTTCCCTTCAAGGAATTCTTTTTTCCACGAGCATGATTTTTACGCCGGCCCGCATGGGACTGTTCATTCTCACGGAGCCAGGCTCGAGACGCGGAAATTCCCGGGGGGTTACGTTTTTATCACGTGGATGAAAAGAATTCCTGTCACACGTGTGGTTCTTTTGTTTCGAGAGTGGAGGAGGTCCGAGGGTTTTAGAAGGTTTGAGGAAACAGGAAAATCATGCTTATATGTGGGAAGTTTACTATTAAAGTGCAGAACCCCCCCAAGATGGTGTCTATTGTCACGGCGGTGGTTTCGGCTCCTGCTGTGCCTGCCTTCATTTCTTGGCGACCCTGCGGCAGTTCGGCTTCCGTAGGTCGTAGGTGTGTGACAGAAGACCCAGCCCAGCCCGGCTTTGGTGAAAAAGAGAGTAGCTTCGTAGTTATCAAGGGGGACCTGCTTCACAGGAGATTTGAAACTTGGTCCCTCTCTCTCTTTGGGTGTCCACCAGGGGCTTTCCCAGGCCTTGGGTTCGTGTGTCGGGGCTCAGGCATGGTCAGCAGAAGGGCCAGTCCGCTCCTTTGCAAAGCCCGGTGCCCCTTGGAGCAGCCATGAATCATCCGGGTGGAGATACGGGCTGTTTTCCTGAGAAGGGTGTGGTGTGCAGGTCTGTGTAGACGGGGAGCTTAAGCCTAGTCTCGAGGGCGTGGGGGTGGGTGGTTTTCCTTGTGGCTTTGTCTGGGGTTGTCTGTGACATTGGGAGTCACTTCTGGGCTTAAATGTCCCCCATCCAGTATTGGAGATGGATCTGGTCAGGGATTATAAGTCACCTAGGGCAGGATGCAAAGATTTGCTTCACTCCTTTGCAGGGAGGTGGAGACAAATCACGAATCCGTTGGTGGTGAGAATGTGGGGCCAGTGGTGTGTTTACAGAGTTGGCATTTACACCCCTGCACAAGGCCTGCTTCCAAAATACCATGGTCCCATGACCACTGGGGAGGCAGCTGGCTGTGCTGCCCCCTTATCTCCTGTCGCCAGGCTTGGCGTGGGCGTTATGCTTCGTCCCACGTTCGGAATCCAAGCGGTCTCACACCTGCGGCTCTGTCTCTCTGTCCCCTTCCCTCCGTCCCTGCCCAGGGATCAAAGCAGGGAGGGCAAATCGTCCTGTGATGAGACTTTGGGTTCATCAGGGTTTATAGCCGGTTTCTGTCTATTTCCCAAAGTCTCAACCCAGAGAACTCAAATGACTCTGGAAGTGTTATTCACATATAGTATGTCGTATTGCTGGTAAATCATATGACGTAGGTGAGTTGAGCAAATTGGTGTTGCTAAGAAACCGGGAGGAAACTTTGGAAGTAAACTTGTACTTTCGTTGTTTTGTGAACTCACAGAGTTTCTGTATGCCGAGGACCAAGAGGTCTCGCGTGAGTCTTTGACACGGTCTCCGTCGGGAATGGCTTACCGTCTGCCGGAAGAATGTTTAGAGAATATGATTCTTCAGTGCCCCGTTTATGATATCTTGGGATTGGCTGGTTTCTCGTAGACAAACGTACTGAATATACTTAGAAAGGAGGGACACCGGAGGAGATAAGGCATTTGGGAAAGAGTTCAGGGGACTGGAGAAATAAATGCAGAGCGCATCAGTAGTCATAATAATAGCAGGATTCCCAGGGGCACCGTGAACGCTCAGCCAGGCCCCGATAAGCGTGGCTTCCGTCCTGCAGACAGAGTGACGCTGGATGGAGACCGAAGGCCTTGTCTCAGCACCTTCCCCGTGGCCCACAGCAGTCCTCTGTTATTTCAGAGGTAAACGCTCAGTGGCCTCACAAATCCTCATGATGGATACGGCACTGACTCATCTTTACAGGTCCTGGTCATAGAAGGGAGGCTATAACACTTCTATTTGTTTATTGTATTTCCTAACAGTCGTTTCTGCTGAGAGCCTCCTGTGTGCAGGCTTGTTGCATGCATCATCTCATTTCATTCCCCCTCGCCTGGGGGCGGGGCAGATATTGTTCTTATGCTGTTTTATTTATGAGGACAGTGAGGCTTAGGGAGATTCACTCACTTGCCCATGACCACACAGGGAGAAGGTGGCCAGGCTCTGACCCAAGTCCCACCTGGCCGGCCCGGGGGGCAGTGCTCTTAATGCCAGCGGGGCCACCTGTGCTTGGAGCTGTGGCCATCTGACACAGCAGGGCCGGCAGAGGGTGAAGGGGGGAGGGGCCAGCCACGGGGTGCGTCAGGGCCGTGCAAGTGCGGGACTGGCTCCTGTCCTCATGGAACGTTTTGACCTTTTGTTCGTCATGGATTTTCTTTGCATTAATTTTGCCGTTTCAAAACATTGTTCCTGGGAATTATTATCTGTCTTGGTCACTGGGGTCTCCAGTGTTCAGGGCAGGTATATCATCTCTGTTGCATGGGTGAGGGCCACCAGGGGCTGGGGTATTCGCCAGGTCCCCTGGGACCCGGGTTGGGGACAGCAGTGTGGCTTGCCTCGGTGGGGATTGTGGAGTTCTCAGGAATGTGCTTCTCTTCCAGGTCAGGAAAGAGGCTGAAGAAGACCCGCAAGTATGACATCATCACCACTCCAGCCGAGCCGGTGGAAATGGCCCCGCTGAATGAAGAGGATGACGAGGATGAGGACTCCACAGTGTTTGACATCAAATACAGGTACAGGTGGGGACAGCAGCTGCCTCGGGGGCTCCCGGGCTTGGGGTGGCGGGACGCTTCGCCTTTGAAAACCCCACAAGGCCAGGCGTGTGTTCTTGTTCTCTGGTCAAGTGTTCGACCTTGGGATGTGCTGCTTAGGGGCAACTGCTCTGGTCCCTACAACTGCACACAGCACCCAGAAAGCAGCAGGAAACACTTACAGAGACACGGTTATTCCCTACTTTTCCCAAGTGCCAAGAGTCAGCTTTTCAGGAGGAAAGGGAGGACTGGATTTTAGACAAGAAGCTCTTCGTGTACTTGCTCTGGGGGACGTGGTCGGAGCAGCCCCATCTGTCACACACTGTACACAAAAATGGAAACTTCTCTCTCAGCCTCTCTTAAATTGATTCCCCAGAGCAGGGAGCGAGCATGGCATTTACTGATAAACTCGAACGCCAGGTGCGTTTCCTCCAGGTGGCCTGTGGGAAGGTCAGCGTGATGTTGTGACTTCAAGAGGGGAGTGTGGTTTGTAGGTCCTTTTAGGTGTATTTCAGATGTATGTGTGGAGAGCTGGGGGTGAACATAGTTCAGACATGAGGGCTCGGGGGTCCAGAGAGGGCATGTTGCTTGCCCAAGGTCTCAGTCATTAGTGGCAAAGGTAAGACACAAATCCATGCTGGACCCAATTCTGAGCTCTGTCCCCCAGGGCTCTCCAGAGAAGTAGAACCAACAATCCTGTACCCATATATAGAAAGAGAATTATTTATAAAGCCCTAAGCGTGAAGGCTTGAGAACCAGAAGAGCCAAAGGTGTAAGTCCCAGTCCCAAAGTAAGAGAAGACTAATATCCCAATTGCAAAATAGTCAGGAAGAGCAAATTCTCCTTACTCAGCCGTTTGTTCAATTCAGACCTCCAGTGAATTAGATGAGGCCCATCCACAGTGGGGAGGGCAATCTGCTGTACTCGGGCTTCGGATATAATTGTTAATCTCCTCCAAAAACATCCCCAGAGATGTGCCCAGAATAATGTTTGACCAAATAGCTGGGCACCATGTGACCCAGTCAAGTTGACACATGAAACTGACTGTCATACACAGCTTTTCCACACCTGGGAAGGTGAGTGTCCTACATTTCCCCGACTTCTCCAGCACGGCCTTGGCCCCCCTATATGGATCAGTAGTCAGATTCAGAACCCCCAAAACCGTGTTTGGGGTTTTGGGTAGAGCTCTACAGACTCCTTTGATCAGTTTAGGGAGAATCGATCACTTTACGTTGACTTTTCCAATCCACAAACATGAAATGACTTACCATTTTTTAGATATTTTCAAAACTGTCTTTCAGTACTTTCAGAAGTTTCTCTGTAAATGTATTACAAATTTTTGTTAGATCTATTCCCAGGTATTTTATACTTTGAGACATTCATGCTTTAAAAATACCGTTTTTTATATTCATGTCTAAAAAATGGTTGTACTATCATCTGTACATATATTACTGATATTAGAACTAATTTGTTAATGAGTCACACCTAGAAGACATAAACAAAGCACAGCTTGGTTATAGATGGCAGAGTCAGGGAACAAATCATTAGCTGTAATTTACACTTTCGGCAAAGAGCAGCACCTTTTGAAAAGAATCCAAATAATTAGTCAGTTCATCCATGCTGCCAAATAATATACACATATGAAAGGTGGTGATTGCATGGATTTTATTGCTCAGCCGTTCTGTCTGCCTCATATTCAATGCACAGAAATAAAACATAACTTGAAGAAAACTGTACCTTCGTCATTAGTCCCAATCCAAAGGGTCTGCTGCACCCTGCAGGCTGCAGGCCTGGGGGGAGTGTACAGTAGGCGCCCTTGATGGCTTAAGTGGATCAACATGCTGTTTTGATTCTGAGCCACTGAATAGAATTCTATCCATATTTGGTGACCAAAGGCACTCCTTGGGAGCTGCAATACGCTGAGCCGTTTTTGTTGTCACCTCAGATCTCACTAAGGGAGAAAAGGCCCTCAGCAGAGAAATATGGCAATCACTCTGTCCAGAAGTTCTATCTGTAGGCTCTTTCTTGAGTGTAAGGTGGAAAAGGTGACCCTTTCTTGAGGACATGGATACAAGTGTTGTTGCCTAAAGGCTGCCGGATTGATACCATGTCAGGTGTGATGAAGATGAGGTACACACTGAAACCACAGTCAGATGAAGAAACTTCCCACAGCTTGTCTCACTCCTTCAAATAGTAGAGCAGGGTTCTCTCCCAGGCCGACCGACACTTGCTTGCTGCTGTGTTGGCTTTGCTGCTGGCCAGGGCACTCACCACCACAGGCAAAATAGTTTTTAAATATTTAATTTTCTTTTTAGTTTTATTGAGGTATAAATGACATGCATTACTGTACAGGTTTAATGTGTACAGAATAATGACTTCATATACACGTATTGAGAAATTATGACCACAATAAGTTAACATCTATCACCTCCTATAGTTACAAATATTTTGTTTTCCTTTGTGATGAGAACTTTTTGGATCTATTCTTGTAACAGCTTGAAAACACAGCATACAACAGTGGTAACTACAACTATAGCCATCATGCTGTACTTGATATCCTCAGTACTTCATTTATTTCACAGCCGGACGCTGGTGTCTTTTGGCCACCTTCACCCAATCCCCCATCCTCAATACACCCACCTCTGGTCGCCACCGATCTGATTCTTTTAATGAGGCTGGTTGTTTTAGGTACCACCTGGAAGTGAGATCATGCAGTATTTGTTTTATCAGTCTGGCTTATTTCACTTGGCCTGATGTCCTCAAGGTTTATCCACACTGTTATCATCGGCAGGATTTTCTTTTTTTTTTTTTTATGTTGAATAGTATTCTGCTGTATCTACATCCATTTTCTTTATCCATTCATCTGTTGATATAGACTAAAGTTTTTTCCATGTCTTGGCTGTGGGAAATAATGCTGCAGTGATGCTGGAGGTGCAGATATTTCTTCAACATAGCGATTTTGTTTCCAAAGGCAAACGAGTAAGTGAACCACGTGGTAGGTGTGAAGGTCACAGATACGGCTTCTGTCTTTGAAAGAACGACTTTACTCCCTGGTCAGTTGCAAGGGCAGAGGCAGGTCCGGAACCAGGTCTCAAAGCGTGCTCTGGAGTGTGTTCTCTGACACGACAGCGTGGGCCCTTCCACACGCTGCGGCTTGTAACAGAGGGATCCTCTCCGCCGTCACCATTCCAGGCAGAAACTCGGGACCCAGCCTCTGACACCAGCTCATCCGTCATAACGAGCCCCTGTGTCCCTCAGGATCAGTCTCCACGCCTGGGTTTCTGCTTCTGGGGCTGCCAGCTTTGCTCGGCGGTCACTTTGGGGACAGCTTCAAAGACAGGTTCCTCAGTAAGCCCTTGTCACAGGATCGGAGACCTTGTCTCTGGTATCTTTTTAAATATGCTGTTTTCTCACTTTTTCCTCATGATGTCTAAAAATGCGGTTGATTTTTTAAAATATTGATTTTTAAAAATCCAACAACTTCACTAAATTCTTATAGATTCTAGTAGTATCAATGGGGATTTTGGGGGTTTTCTGTATAGATATATCACCTGAAACTAGTACCAGCCCCCTGCAAGTCCTTCAACATTTTCTCTCCCTCTCTTTTTTTGGTTTTTCTTGTACTCATTTTTGGACTTTAAGTCGTTGTTAAATGGAAGTGCTGATAACAGACACCCTGCCTTGTTCTTGGTCTTACAGGGTGTGCTTTTCATATTGACCAAGAAGAGTCGTGTTTGCTATAAGGTTTTGTAAATTTTTTTTCTTTCTCTTTTCCCTTTTTTTTTTTACCCAGGAAGTCTCCTTCTATTTTCTAGTTGGCTAATGTCAAATTTTGTTAAATGCTTTTTCTGGCTCTGTTGAAAACATCATACTTTTTCCTTTACTCTGTTAGGGCAGTGGAATTATATTCATTGATTTTTCTAACATTAAACCAACTTTGCATTCCTGAGATAAAACGAGCTTGGTCATGGTCGTGTTACCTTTTTATACATTGCTGCGTTTAGTCTGCTGCTTTTTTCTACAATTCACAATTTATATTTTTTGTTAGATAAAGATACGGTCTGCTAAATAGAAGCAGTGTTCAGTTTGCCGATGTTTTGCTCAGGACTTTCTTGTTTCTCTTGGTGACTGAGATTGGTTTGTGGTTTTCCTACCTTGGAATGTGCTTGTCCAGGCTTTGATATGTTTGACTGGCCTTCTAATACAGATCGGGGTGTGCGACTTGTTTTTCCCTTTCTCTGAAATAGTTTGTATCAGACCAGGATTACTTGTTTCCTGAATGTTTAGTAGATCTTGCCCAAACTGGCTGGGAATAGCCTGGTGGTTTCCTTGTGCCAAGAATTTTAAACACGATTGATCAGTTCTTTGAACAGTTATAGGACCATTTAGTCTTTATTTTTTCTTGGATCAGGTGTGATGGGTTATATTTTGGGGGGAATTTTGTCCATTTCATCTAAGTTTTCAAATATATTGTCCTAAAGTTGTTCACAACCTTCTCTTCTTGTCACGCTTTCAATGTCTGTAGCATGTGTGCTCATGGTCGCTTCGCGCCCTTCATATCAGTTACATTTGTTCTCCGTTCTCTTGATCCAGCTTGCTGGAAGTGTGATTTTAATTCGTCTGTACAAAGAACAAACTTTGGCTTCTTTGATCTTTTCTTTTTTATTATCATCTCTAATTGATTTCTGCTTCTCTTCCTTAAGCTTTCTTTGGGTGTGTTCCCTTCTTTTTTTCCTAATCTCTATGGAATATTTTAGCTCGATTTTCAGCCTTCTTCCCTGGCGTGTTTATTCTGTAACTTGATCTAATGCAGCTGCCTCCCACCAACTTCCCTTACCTTCCCTGGGCACTAGCCTGCCTCCCTGTTTGTTGGGAAGGACTGGACTTCAAGTAGCTCACGTTAGAAGCTTCTTCTGTTCATGGTTGAAATAATACAAGGATGTGAGTGAACTTGGTGTAAATCACTAGCCACAGGACTGCTGTAGTCCTCAGGCTCAAAGACAACTGGCCTCTTAGACCATTTAGAGGCTTCTCACATTACCGGTGCAGTGCACGGTATAGACATACAGATAAGAAAAAGGGGAAATAAAATTAATCTCACTGCTGCATGACAACCACTAGGGTGTGTGTGAGTACATGTGTGGAAATGTCTTTTGTACAGAAACAGGACCACGCACCACATGCTGTCTGGGAACATTTTTCACCTGAACAGCATGCCATGAACAACTTTTCGGGTCAATACATTTGAAAAGAACAAGAATTTTAAGGGTAATTTTATGTTTCGTTTCGTGTTTTTGAGAACTGCTTTCTCTGCACGCGATCCTCGGTTCACAGGGCCTTGTCTTTCCTGTTTAGACGTAGCTCAACAGAGTGTTTTGGTACAGTACGTTTAAGTCGGATGTGGCTGGATCATGACCTTGGGTGATTCCATGAGTGAGTGCAAAGAGGAAAATCATGTCCCTGGTGCCAGGGCAGCCTGGCTGTTACTATTATACGGGTGTAGTTCTGATAACATCTCGTGACTTAGATCCTGTCCACCTCAGCCAGGCAGGAAGTGGGGAGAAGGCGGGCAGGGCGGGACTGCAGCCAACCCTCCTTTTAGGCTTCCGTCATCTGGGATGTTAGAATACATGAGATATGACCTCCGAGGTGTGGGGCCAGAAGTCTGGTGTGTGTGTGTTGGCGGCGGAGGGGTGGGGGGGCGCGGTTTGTAGAAAAGAGATTCCACCTCTGTACTTAAGAAGGCTAATTAAAACAGAGGAAACAGAGTACAGAGAACCCTGGGACTTTGAAATGGTTCCATATTTCAGAAGGCTATTAAACCCTGGCTGCATGTGGTTTGAGCTTGGTCGGCCTCACATGCAGTCGTGGCTGACGTTTTGGGCCTCTCTACGTCCCTGGTTCATTACAGGAGATTTTTTTTTTACATTCTCTGGGCGTCCCCTAAGGCAAGGCAGACTCTGTCCTTTCTCCTGTTTGTCTGGTAGGTGGCACTGGCCTCTGTGGCACATGCTGCCCCAAGGTATGGTGCTCGGAGGACACATTGCGCCTGCCAACCCGTCCTACCCCAAGAGGGAGGCCCTCGTTCTTTTGCTTCTTAGGTCTGGGGAAAATGTGGCCTGTGGGGGTGCAGGCAATTGTTCTAGAACTGCCTGCCTCCCACCCTCTTGAGGATAGAGCTTCCAGTGGGAATTTAATTAGAAACTGATGAGATTTCTATTGCAACCCTGGAGGCCATGCCTGGCATCTTGTCTTTGAAACAAAGGGCATTTGGTGCCTGTTTGCAGCAAGGGGACCCTGGAGGCCACGCTGGGAGGAGGAGAAACAGACTCGACTTGCTTATTCCTAGGCTTAGGCCCAGGGCTCAGAGTCCCCAGGAACACCCAACGGCAGTTGCTGAGCACACTCAGGGCAGGGACTTCTTGATGTTTGGGCTTGAAGGCCCTTGTGCCCACCCCGTGCTTCCTCTGAGGATGGGGAATGAGGCTCTCGGGAGTGCATCCACATGTGGACCGTGTAGAGGAAATTCATTCTGAAATGAATCAGAAGGGACCTAGGGACCTGCAGGGCCCCCTGAAGATGCTGGAGCATCGACCTGGGCCTGAAACATCATCAGGGGCTGTCCCCAAACCAGTGTGAATAAAGCTCTGCCGCCCTCTTTCTTGCAGAATACTGAGCTCATGTGTTAGAAGTGGGCATTTCATGAGGCAGTTTTGGTTTTTTTTGAAAAGCAATATTGGCCCTTGGGGGACAGTTCTCAGCTATGGTATTGTGCATCTTAAAACTATTTGAGTTTTATGTCTGTAAGGGGCAAGCCTATGCGAACAGGAATTTTTGCGGCAATGAAAATTTACTACTAAATCTGACTTATTCACACGCAGTTTATAGTGCTACTTAAGAATCTGTCAAAAAAAAAAAAAAAGAGAGAGAGAGAAAAACGGAAAACGACACCAATAACCCTAACTAGCAATGCTTTTGTAGAAGCTAGCTGCATTTTAGTTGTTTTTTCCCTGTGTTTGCCGCGCTGGGGTGTAGACGGTGGGACTGCGGAGGACTCCCATGGCACGCAGTGGTCCTCATGTCTGTCCGTCTCGGGCACGCTCACAAACGGGGCCTCACTTCCTCCCTTGGCTTCTCTGTCATTGCTTATTCCTGTGGCCTCTGTGCCCTGTTCCAGCCGCATCCTTGCTCGATGCACCAAGAGTGCAGCTGCCAAGGTGCTGAACAGGTGCTGAACAGGTGCTGAGACAGGTGCTTCCATGTTGAGGGCTGTTTCCACCAACAGACAAGCTTCTTGTAGGACAGGTGGGGACACATCCCTCTCCTTCTCTGGGGTGGAGATAACCCAATGTCGTGTACAGGACCAGGGAAGTCTGAAAGGAAGAAGCGTGGGTCACGGCATCTAAATGTGCCTTCACTTCTCACGAGGTTGCCAGGGAGGGCAGGGGCAAGGGCAGCCTCGGCATCCTTTGGGGTTTACTTCAGTGATGATACAGGAATGTCATTCACAGTTTGACCGTTCAGAGGGAAAGAAAGGGGTCAAGAGAGTCTTCTTAGAGATGGCCGTTTGTCACGCTCTTCACGTGTCCAGCTCAAGATCCTGCTCATTTCATTCACTGCGAGTGCAGGATGGGTGAGCCTGGCCCTGCTCTGCAGGAGCTTGTGCTGTGACAGGAAGACAAGAGGAAGTCTGACACAGGGTGACCTGGTAAGCGCCCCAGGGAGGAAAGAACAGGATGCTGAGGGCAGCCAGGAGGGGCACCTGTCTCAGGCAGGAAGCTCTTCTCGAGTTGGTGAAGTGAATGGAAGTTTGAAAGGTCCAGGGAACAAGCCCCAAATGGACTGAGGGGCAGGGAGGAGTGAGGGCATTGCAGGAAGAAGTAGGTTGGAGTGAGTCTCGGGGTCAGCAGGTGAGCTGCGGCGGTGCACCTCTGCGGCCCCAGGGCCTTCTGTGGGGGACAGCCTCAGGGAGACAGATGCAGCAAAGAGAGCTGAGACTTGAAGGCTAGCCTCCTCATCCCGTCCCTGTGTCCACAGTCCTGGCAACTTTCTGAGTCACAGTCGCACCAGAGGGTCTGAAGGGCAGCTAGCTACCCCACTCAGACTTGGGATGGGGTCACATCCTTGCGGAGAGCCCCCAAAAGCCACGGACCCCCACGGGAGTTCTCAGGTACCCAGAGCCATTGCTCGTCATGGAAGTGTGAGAAGGATCTGTTGCGTTCTGTCTTCCAACAGCAGCCCTGGAGGTGTAGTTCTGCCGAGGAAGGAACGCAAGGATTAGGGACACGCCGGATGAGTTGTGGAGGGCTTCCACCGTCTGCTTTGACTCTCTCCACCCCGTGTGTGTGTGTGTAGGTGTGGGTGTTCATTCCTGTTAGCACAGGGGCTGTCAGCAGCTGCATGGGGGACAGAGTGCAGGCGGGGAACCTGGCAGAACAGCCTGGGGGTATACTCTTGGGGCATCCGTAAGATGGCATGTCACCAGATCAGGAACGTTGGGATGTCCGTGAAGGTGAATCCCTAGCAGGTTGAAGGTACATAAAGTTCACACCTCTGTGGATTCTGGCATCTGCCCTTCCCAGAGTCAGCAGGCCTGCTGTGGTTGGCTTTGGTTCCTGGGCACATCTGCTCTGGTGTAGGTGTCAAACACCGAGTCCTTTCACTTTGGTCTGACTCTCGGCTCCCTGGACCCCGGGCTTCCACCGCTCACCCTCATCAGCGAACTTGCAGGGGATGTAGTGGGAAACTCGACTGTGGAGCAGGCCCGGGGGGAGGCTCACCTTCTAAGGCCCTCAGACTGCCTCTGTGGGGTGGGGGTGAGTGCCTGGGCTGTTGACATCATCAGTGGGGGTTGGCCCCCTACTCCCCAACCCGGAGGAGAGGGCGCTGGCTGCTGTGAAGAGCCAGCCTGCACGGCTGGGACATGGCCGTGGGGATTTATCTTTATTTTCTGTAGTCTGTTGACCTCAGTAGCCACATCCTTATTATTATTTTTTGGGCGGGGGAAATAATTTTAAACCTAAAAAAAATAGTACAAGGAGCACTCTTTGCCCAGATTTTCCTATTTCAACATTTCACCTCATCTGTCTAATGATGGGTCTATACGTGTGAATACGGATTTTTTTCCCTGAACTGTTTGAGGGTCGGTTACATGTATATGTAAACAATACTTAAGTGTATATTTCCTAAAAATAGGGTGTCATATCTTTTAGCACATAGTTACCTGATGTGATCATATTTATATTTGAGATCCCACATTATGAAAAGAAGTTATTTTATAAATTCTATGAACTCCCCAATGTTTTCCCACGTGCGATTATGTAACGCCCACAATGGGACACCAATAGATGCTGATGGTGGCTCTGACCTCGCAGACTTCCCTCCTTTTCTGAGTCCTTTTAGGTGATGCCTTCAACAGATTTGAAAGGCGAGTGACCTCAAACAAGGGTCTGCCTGCAAGGAGCTTCCAGACAAAGCAAGGGACAGACATGGATCAGATAATGACATAAACGGGGAGTCAGCAAACTGCATGTAAAAATTACGTGCAATTCAAATTTCAGCGTTCATAGAACAGTTTCACTGGAACACAGCCACGCCCGAACACCTGTGCTGTCTGTGGCTGGTTTTGCCCCACAGCAGTGAGTCGAGTCAAAGATACTTACTTTGTGGACCCTCACATAAAACTTGTGCTGAGCCCTCACATAAACACCTGTAGAAGTGCTTGGAAGGAGGAAAACATGGAGAAAAGAGGCTGTGGGCTGGCGGGTCTGTGTGGGGAACTCAGAAAGGATCCTGAGCTGGGAGCTGAGGGAGGAGAAGGAGTTACCTGGGGGAGTTCAGCTTGCCTTCCAGACGGCAGCATGTTCAAAGGTCCTGTGGTCGGGGAGTGTGGCCCACGGGGTGGGGACGGTGAGGGCGGGGTCAGAATGGGCGTGGAGCTCTGCAGGAAGCACTGACTCGCTCTTCCTTTCCTCTTAGGTGAAACCTGTTTTCCAGCCTGTTGGCCTCCTGTGGAAAGTTGATCAGCTGCGGCCTGAGTGCGAGGGGTCTGGAAGCCGTCTTCTCCGAGGGGTTGAAGCCAAGACAAACGTTATTTATGAAACTCTGGCACGTTTGTGTGTATCACGCCTGCTCAGAATGTCAGCGCAGGAGGATCACCTCTACCACCCTCTGGACACCCCTTTAAAATGTCACCCTTTCTTCCTCCTCAAGAGGGCAAAGGGTAGAAACGTGTTCGACTTAAAAAAAATATTAATTTGAAAGCAACTGTTGACAAAAGTAAAAGAGATCAGAAGTTATCAAGAACCCCCTCAAAAAGCCCTTCAGGATATCCGTCTGTGTATTTCGGGTTTCTGACACCCTGCTCTCCTGGATCTATGGCGTTCTAGATTTCTAAACCTTTGGTGATCTTTTGGGCTTGGTCAAGTTCCAGCCTTATGTTGGGAATAACTGTGTGAAAGTTCAAAGTGAAAGTGCTTAGAGCTGGTCAGCCCATAGCAGAAGTATACACGTTTATGGCACCTTCCCTTCCCTTTCCTTTTCGTTTTTCTTTTCTTTTTTAAAGGGTTCAGCAGAGTTAAGCATAGCTAGTTCACAAAGAATTTTGAATATCAGGGACTGGATTTGAAGGTGGTCTCGGCCAGGCTGGACTAGAAACCCACTGAACTCAGGAGGTTCCACAGGTGTGGGTCAGGGGTTCAGGTGGCTTCTGGAAACAGGGACTTGGGTTGATTTCTCGGGTTGATAGAGGCTCCCGATTCGCTGTTTCCCTGGGGTCAGTGCTTCTGCTAAAGTGGACTGGCCGTGCCTTTGGGGCCCTGGGACTCTGTTCTCTCTGGAAAGGTGTTTTGTACTTATTTTTTTTTTTTATCTCCTCTTTTCTTTTCTGGCTTTCTGGAAGGTTTGCATATTTGCCTGTTAATTGCACCATCACTTTGGATGAAAACTCTAGCCTTTCCCTGCTCACCCCCTTTTCAGATTCTTCAGTTTCCTGAGAAGGGGCTGCCAGAGCTGCAGGGACCCCTGGTTCCCGAAGCACCCCGGGCATGGTGCTCTGCAGCCCTGGCCTGTAAGGACGGTACATTGGCCTCTGCAGGAAAGGGAGGGACTGTTGGGAAGACCATTATGAGAAGAGTGCTCGCTGCAAGGAACACACAAGGCATGCCTTCTCCTCCCTGATTTCAATTCCTTTGTTGACTTTCCTTTTCCTTTTCTCTGTCTTGTTTGTCAGAGGGCAGGCCTGCTTTATCTCTCCCCTTCATAGTGTCCTCATGGGTCGGGCTGCTGACTGCATGGGACTGGCCACGTAGCAGCTGTGTGCCCCCTGAACCTTTGAATTGGAACTGCTGCACACACTTGCCTTTCTGACAGCTGCCAGGGAATGATCAGCAGGAAAGCTGGGTTCCTCTGCCTTACTCCCAAACACCGGCTCCAGCTGCCAGGTACTCATCCCCAGGCCTGGCAGAAGCAACAGAGAATGACCTTCCAAATTCTGGAGCTTTAACACTATTGGCTCTTAAATAAAACACACACACACACACACACATACACACACACGCACACAACAACAGCAACAAAAAACAACAAAAAATCCTTTGGTGTGAACAACGTGTGTATTGGTTTGGATGTTGTTGAGACGGAGGCCAGCAAGGTGACTTTGGTGATCAGGGATGAAGCACAAGGCTGGAAGGGGAGGAGAGGGCCCAGTGGGAGGTGCCTGGACCTGGTGGTTTAGAAAAAAAACTTAGAAATAAAATGGCCTTTGTGGGAGAGGGGGGGCAAGCTATTATTTCATATACATTCTTAGGCCCACCTAATGATTTCTTGAGAACTGCCTCTTTTGGTTAGTAAATATTGAACCCTCATTGTTTGTCTGTTTTTTTTAAAGATTTTATTTATTTTTAGACAGAGGGAGAGAAACAGCAAAGTGTGGTTGCCTTCCATGTGCCCCTCACTGGGGATCTGGCCCGCCACCCAGGTATGTGCCCTGACTGGGAATCGAACCAGCGACCCTTTGGTTTGCAGGCCGGCTCAGTCCACTGAGCCACACTAGCCTGGGCTGAATCCTCATTGTTTCTGGAGAATCTTAGGGAATCTCCAAAGAATAGAGAACTAGTTGTGTCAAAAACTGCTGGCTATTGCTGCCTCTCCTACCTGGCTTGGCTTACGCTTTCTAGGAGTGGGAACGGAGTAAGTGGAGGCTGGGTTAATACGCCAGTGAGTTAAGTTCCAGAAAGAAAAGCTTGTTGGCTTCCATTCTAACATGAGGCCCTCAGATGTCGTGGAGAAGCTGGCTGGTGAGGTCTGCCTTCCTTTCCCAAGGAGCTGCTCTTGTTCGCTGCCTTGTAAAGTTGTCCAGGGGGCTCGTTCTTGTTTTTAGGTGGTTTTAACAGCTGTCCTCTGTGCCTTTCTTCTCTGATCTCTTCCCTTGTGGTTTGCTCTTCTACGTTAGTGTATTGTTTAGGTTCCTTTGTCTTTGTGTATGTTTTGTAGGGTTTTGGTTTGCGGTTACCATGAGGTTTATGTATATCATTCTTTATAGCAGTCTGTTTGAAGCTCACTGATGTGTAAGTTCCAGTATATTCTCTAAGGACTGCATTTTTACTCCTCCATACACGCTTCATATTATTGATGTTGTATTTTAGATCTTTGTGTGTTGTGTATTTCCTAGCTACTTATTGTAGTTTAAGTTTGATACATTTTTCTTTTAACCTTCGTAGTAGCTTTTTAAATGTGTGATTTGCTGTATTTATTGAATATTTGGCTTTACCTGTAAAGTTCTTCCCTTTCTCATATTATCTTATTTCTGGTTATGGCCTTTCCTTTTCTACTTAAAGAAGATCCTTTAACATTTCTTTTAAGGTTGGTTTAATGGTGATACGAAGTCCTTTAGTTTTTGCTTGTCTGGGGAACTACCTCTCCCTGAATTTCTTGCTGGGTAAATTATTCTAGGTGGCAAGCTCCCTTGCTACTTTGTACACACTCTCTCTCCTTTAAAAAATAGATCAAGGACTTTCTTGTTGGATGAAAATAGTGCCTGTTCATGGATTCTATGCTGTACTTTTCCCTTTCCAATTATTGACCCAATCTGCCTGGTCCTGGGCTGTCTTCCATCTTGGCAAGATGGAGACTTCCAACAGGTTTTCTCAGAGTGTGGTCCAGGTATCAGGAAATAGACTTTAGTCTCCAGGAACAACCCTGGAGCAACTGGTATTCTTTAGCTTATCACTTGTCACACCTAGCTCTTCTAGAGTCAAGGAAAAGCTAGCAGACCCCATTCCCCAAAGAGAAGGATTCTCAAAAGAGGTCCTGCTACTCCCTTTTGGCCTGTGAAGTTGCTGAGGAGAATCAGCCGACAGCCTCACAGGGTTCCCTTGTATGTACCTGGTTTTTCTCACGCTTCCTTCAAGAATTTCTCTGTCTTTAAATTTTGCATTGGTGTGGGTCTCTTTGGCTTCATCTTGTTTAGAACTCTCTGTGCTTCCTGGACCTGGATGTCTGATTCCTTTCCCAGGCTAGGAACGTTTTCAGCTATTATTTAAATAAAATTTATGCTTTTATTTCCTCTCCTTCTGGGATCCCTATAATGCAAATATCTTTGTGTGTGATGTTAACCCAGATGTCCCTTAGATTATCTTTTTTTCCTTGTTTTTAATTCTTTTTTCTGTTCTGATTGGTTGATTTCCACTAGTCTGTCTCTAGGTCACTACTTTGGTGACCTAGAGACAGACCATTAGCTAATCTATTGATTTCTTCTGCGTTTTTCATTTTAGTTATTGTATATTCTTAAGATCTGCTTGGTTCTTTCTTATACCTTCTTTTTGTTGAAGTTCTAAGTTCCTCTGTTCTACTTACAAGATTGGTGAAGATCCTTGTGACCATTTCTTTGAAATCTTTATCAAATTATTTGTGTACTTAGGTTTTTTTCTTTTTTTTTCCTGGGGATTTTCTTATTCTTTCAGTCAAGAGATGTTCTGTCTTTTCATTTTGTTTGACTTTCTGTTTATTTACATGAATTAAACAAAATAGCTGTCTCTTCCAGTCCTGGCAAAGTGGTTTTATACAGAAGCTGGTTCTGTGTAGACTGCCCCAGGGGGTTTTCACAGGCCGGTGGGAGCTGAGCGGCACCCAAGTCCTCCCCGGCACTGGCCCACCGAACAGGAGCGGCTTCAGGTGGGGAGATCTGGTGTGTGTAATAATGCCCTGTTGGTCCGGTTTGTTCCCTTTATCTTATCCACGCTAGAGCACCTGGAGAGAGCCCTGACCACCCCATGGAGGTGGCGGGGATGTAAACCACGGACATCACCAGGCCTTCTAACCCCAGAGGGCTCCCAAGGTTCCCTCTCTGGTTCGTTGCACTGAAAATGATCCGTGCAGACGCGACCTCTGCGGCTCTGTGTTCCTGGCGGTTGTGGGAATCCACGTGCAGCCGAGCACGCGCTCTCGGCATTGGGGGGGTGGGGCACGAGCCTCACCTGCGGAGCAAGGGGTTGTGGGAATCCACGTGGAGCTGAGCACGTGCTCTCGGTGTTGGGGGCACGAGCCTGACCTGCGGAGCAAGGGGTTGTGGGAAGCCGCGTGCAGCTGAGCATGCGCTCTCGGCATTGGGGGGGCAGGAGCCTGACGAGCGGAGCGGGTGGTTGTGGGAATCCACGTGGAGCTGAGCACGTGCTCTCGGCGTTGGGGGCAGGAGCCTGACGAGCGGAGCGGGTGGTTGTGGGAATCCACGTGGAGCTGAGCACGCGCGCTCGGCATTGGGGGCACGAGCCTGACCTGCGGAGCGGGTGGTTGTGGGAATCCACGTGGAGCTGAGCACGTGCTCTCGGCATTGGGGGCACGAGCCTGACCTGCGGAGCAAGGGGTTGTGGGAAGCCGCGTGGAGCCGAGCATGCGCTCTGGGCGCCCGGGGCACGAGCCTGACGGAGGCAATGCTCTGGTGTCTGTGTGGGAGGCCGGTGGCTGTGGTGGCGCCCTGTTGCTTCTGCTCGCTCCATTCGTCCGAGGCCGAAGGCTGCAGGCCGTGTGGCTGGGACCGAGCCGAGGCGCCCCAGCAGGTAGGCCCCAGCCCCGGGGTAGAGGTGCGGCCGCCCCACCGAGTGCAGGCAACATGGCGCCTCCTCAGGCGCGAGGGTTCCCGCCGCGCCCTCGGCTTCCCAGGCTTCTCTGTGCGGGCTCTTTCTCTCATTCGTTGTCACAGGCTGGTTATTCAGGGCTCCGTTGTCTCGCAGGAATAATTGCTGCCCATATTCGTGTGTATTTGGTGTTGCTCGTGGGAGGGGCGAGTGCAGCGTCTTCTCACACGGCCGTCATCTTTACCCTTCTGCATTTTCTATCCAGAATTATATGGCTATTCTCACACTGTGTGGGGATGGGGACAGGTTGGGGGGGTTGTTGCAAAATGACATTTTATAAAGACATTGGCACATTATCTCCAAATGGGGTTTGTGTCCCCTCCTTGCCTCCTTCAGCAAAATTCCTTCGTTTGAATACCATGTTAACAGAATCAGGGGGAACTCACCCAGAAGAGCAGGATGTGGGGGACGGGGTATATCAGTGTCCCAAACTCGTTAGTGAGATTTTAGCAACCACAGCCATTTCAAGAGATTGAGACATTTCCTGGGAAGGGGAAGGGGAAGGTCGTGGCGAGGAAAGCATCAGCAAAGAAGGTTAACACTCAGCTTCTCCAGTGGGGCAGCCTCACTACCCGTCTCTCCTCTGCCGACTGAGCGTTCCTCAGCCACCTATTCCCCCTGCACACCTCTTCCTGGAGCAGAGTCATGAATTTGCAGGTCTTCTGAGGGTATTGAGGTTAGGTCCTGCCTTATGTAATTAAATGGCTTCGTTCTTTGAGGGTGAGTGAGCTCTGGTGACCTGGAGTCGTCTGCTACAGCCCACCAGTGCAAAGGGTCTACCTCAATGAGACCCCCAGGCTGCTCCGCAGAGACAGGTGGAAGCCAGCGCTTGCTTTGGGCCTGGTGGTGCTGACGCCTTAAAGACATCCTTGTGGCTTTTATTTATCAATTGATTCAAGAACGCCTGATGTGGACTCAGTGCACACAGCATACAGTTTGCGAAAGCAAGGTTTATTTGCATTATTGTTGGGAACTAAGTAGACATGAGCATTCTGGGTGCTTGTTATGAGCCATCTGAGTCCTTGGTCTGTGGAGTACCTGGGTGTGACTCTCCTTGTAAAGTGTCTCAGAATATGCTGATGTTCTGTGTTCAGTCTTCTCCAGGTTCAGTTGGCTGGCTTATCAGCAAGCTGTATTTTCCCGGGGTTGGTTTTTTTGATGAGCTAAGTTGACAGGGATGGGAACACAGTGAGCTCGTGTGTGTCTGTGGACAAAGCAGGCGGCCCACAGTCTCTGGGTTTTTAAATATTTAGCAGGCTCTGCTCCCTTGTGAGTTACCGTCGGAGCCTGCAAGAAAACCAGCCAGGGCAGTGCTGCGTGTGGTTAGAAGAGGAATCGGAATGCAGATAGATCCCCTGTGACTCCTGGCCTTGCTGCCCATGAGCTCCGTGAGCTTGGCCTCGTTCTTCTTACCTGTAATATGGGACCAAGCTTCTCTCTCTGGTCTCTGTGATCATCAAAAGGATTACTCTAGCAAAGTGCATGCTGAACATGCCTGGCGCAGCGTCAGTCAGGAAATCGTCACCTCTGTCACCTCCACTACCTCTACCACCGGTAACGTTTGAGTCCCTTCGTGTGCCAGGTGCTTTTGCATCCACTTTCTTATTCAGGCCTTTGGAGAGCCCTTTAAGTAGGTGTCTTTCCTGGAACCAGCTTGGAGCTCTGCCATTCTTTCCGCAGGTCTAGGGCTCTTTCCACCGAGAACCGCGTTGCCTTCCTGGGCTCCCCATAAGATAACAAATTTCACACTGGCCTAGCGTGTTAACGCTCTCTGAGTTCAGCCAACAGCGTGGCCAGGGTGGTGACTGTCTTCATTTTGTGCTTGAAAGAACAGGACTAGGAAGGTTTCATTGCTCTGCAGGGTCACCTGGTTATAGGGAGCAGGTCCTGGACCCAGGGTCTCCTGCCCTCCTCAGCGCTGCCCCCCGAAGCAGGGAGGCAGGGGCTTCCCTTCTGAGAGCAAAGCAGCTCACTCATGGGATGACATCAAGATGTCTGAACTTTGGGTCAAGGACACCGAAGGTCCCGTGTCCCAGCTGGCACCCCACACCCTAGGGGGCCCCACTCTGGCTGTGGTCTCTTGATGGGGGAGAAGAATCAGCAAGACAGAAGGGATGTGCTCCCTGGGGTCCATGCCCTTCCCTTTCCGGGTCTCGCCCTAGAATTCTCTGCGCACGTGCCCCTGAGATGGCCTCCAGGACGCCCTGCCTCGGTTCGCCTGTGAGCCTACCGCTTGGCTACAGAACGTCTGGGTGTGACTGCGTTGGAGTGTGCGGGCTGGCTTCTCCCTCACCGTGTGGGCCCGACTGGGACGACAGAGAAGGGCGCGGACTGGCTTACCTGGGGCCTGACTTCAGCTGCGCATGGAGGAAAAGAATACCTCTGGTCCCAGTTTGAGTTCTGATCTCATTAGCATGGTCACACGACATTCAGACCACGAATGGGTAGATAAGGAGACACACACATGTAATGACAAGGCCCCTCTCGGGGCCTGTGAGGTGACGACGGACCGTTTGGCAAATGAGAGTCTCATTCCAAGGGATTTTCCACGTCTCTCTTTTTTAATCACAGATGCGGTAGGGGTGTGTTCGAGATTGTCAGCGTTCGAAGATCGCATTGTTTGTATTGATTCTGTCTCACATTGTAAGACTTTGAGACCTGCGTTGGTTCATCTGGCCTGGACATCAAACCCCACTTTCGGACGCTCTTGCTCCCCCTCACCATTCCCTCGAGGTCTTGGTGAGCATCGGAGTGCTGCTCTCTCCTTCACTCGGAGCCGCCGCCCATGGGCTCTAATTAGCTGCACATGTTCTGGGATGGAAAGGGCAGAGCTACAGAGTTCTCTGAGCACCACATAAAGTAACTCATGAACGGAATAATCTCCTTTTCATTTGAAAGCCACTCCAGGGCACGTTGCAGTGCCTTGAGAACCAGTCTCCCTTTATCTACTCATGCTTAGCTCAGTGACCTTGCTCCCTCGGCAGAGACGCTGAAATTCTCAGCTACCCACAGGGCAGGGTGTATGAGCGAGCTGAATGAGAGAAGGTGTACCTGGTGGGCACCTGATAAGTGCAATGTCATTGTATGTCACATCCAGGAAGTGCTCAGGGAGCAACAAGGCGTGCTGTGGGCCTGCTGGACTGCAGAGGTGGGCGGGACAGGCCTGTCTCTGTCTTTTAAGGCCCTTACAGCAGCGGGGGTGGGAGATTTGCACGCAGAGCCCCGGCTTGGCCATCCTCTGCTTTACCGAGGCATCTGCAACCATAGAGCATCAACTACTATTTATTCTGCTTTTCACAGGTTCCAGACACAGCCTTAGGAACTCAGGTTCTAAATTGTAGGCTCGAATCCTGGTTCTAGCATTTCCCGCCTGTGGGACCTTGGGCACGCCTCTTACCTCTCTGCAAACCCCGCTTCTCACCTGTAAAAGGGAGTTAGAAATAGCACCCACCTCTTCTGGGCATGGTCAGCCGGATGCATTACTATCTTTAAAGCACTTCTACGTTAGTGTATGTGTCAACACTCTGAAGTAGCTCATGCTATCATCTCTGCTTGACAAAGAGGAAACCTAGACTTTGGCAGTGAGCTTCCCCAGGTCCAAAGCCCGGGGTGCTGTGCACAGTGCTTCATTGTCGCCCGGCCCTGGGGCTCGATCCAAGCTCGGGGCCAAGGGCCCAGCAGGCCCCTCTGCCCCTAGGCCCTGCCAGAGCTACAGAGGTCTGCGGGATTCCAGGGATGCGGGGAGAATGCTGGGGATGTGTAGGTGCCCCCTGAGGCCATTCTCTTCCCCCTGAGCAAGGCATCTGTAGTGACTGCTGCCTGAGAGAGTGGGGTCCAGGGTTGCAGCTCCTGGGCGGGGGGCTCGGGGGGGAGGCTGCTGAAGGGCCTTCCTTTACCTGGATAGTCCAGCTCTTCCTCCTGGAAGGCAAGACCCATTTTCTAGAAGCAGAATGAGTTCAGCGCCATAGGAGCAAAGTCAGGTTGGAAGGAATGCTGGCCCTGGGTAGGGTGTCTCCCTCTTTTCAAGTTTATTCTGGGCCTTTCAGAAGGGCCAGCCTCAGGGTCCTGATGTGCGGAGAGGGTTCAGAACCACTGGTCTCCCGGAGCCCTGTCCCTGAAGCCGCTGTCCTGTGAGGTGTGCATTCAGTTTCATTTGTTCTCAGAGGCCCAGCCATTGTCCCAGCATCACTGACTTCAGATGCCATCTCCGACATACGCTGAGTTCCATATAGAGTTTTATGTTTAAAGCCTGAAAGGGCCCAACACAACATCTGGGGACTGAGTGTTGCTGAGCCGGGTGACACATGGGATTGATCACGTGCATGTTCAGGCTGGAGGGGCCCTTGGGGCCGTGGAGCCCAGCACCCTCGTTCTATGCTTGAGAACTCATGCTCACAGCATTTATGGAAATTCCAACTTTTTACTCCACAGAGGGGTGCATTCCCTCTGAGGCTGGACCATTTGTACCCAGATCCCCAAGCAAGACTCAGCTGGAGGCCACCGGCTTCCTCTTCCTCCAGTCCTTCCTTTCCCCGCTTGGGCCTCCTGGCTTTCCTCCCGGATCTGGGGAGGGTGCGGAGGGGCGTGTCGGGCACGCCTGATCCAGGTCGAGACTGCAGAAGATGTGACCACTGCACGAGGGCCAGAGAATGGATTTGAACCTATCTATTAAGAAAAAAGTCAGATTCTACCAAAGGAGAGCATCGTATTTCCCAAAGCAGTCAGCTCAGTGACCAAAGGATCCAGATCCCTGCGTCAGTTCTGAAAGGCGTGAACTTCGCCAAGGGGGCACAGGAGCTCTGTGACAAGGGGTGACCCCAACTTTTCGGCCGTGGCCAACTTCAGCTCCAAGGGCTTTGGCTGCATGTTTCTCAGTCTGGAGGCCCTGCCTGAGCACGCGTGGGCGGGGACAGGATGAGCCAGGGCTGGGTGTTCCATGAGGGACCGCTGGGGTCTGGTGGAAGGAGGCAGCACCCGGGCCTTGCGATGCCAACAGCCCGCGCACTGGTCCCCCCAGAAGGCCCACTGTGAGGTCCATGGAGGCTGAGGCCATAGGACATGTGAAGACGCATGAGAACTTGCCACAGAAGCCCAGATAGATTCAGGAGGCCTGTGGTCTGAGACTGTGCATTTCCAACAAGCTCCCAGGTGAGGCCGGTGCTACTAGTCCGGGGAACCACACCTTAAAGAGCAACATTTTTAGGTGGCGTTTTCCTGTGTCCTACTTCAGCACCACTCCTTGGCTTTCTGAACCCTAGCTGTGAAGGTTAGAGCACAGCCCCGTGGTCACTGCTGACCCACCTCCAGTTCTGCCACAGTCCTCAAAGGCTGTGATGATTCCTGGATGTCTCGGCCCAAGGGTCACCCATGCTGACTCCATAGTCCACCCCAGCTGCCTGAGGCCATCAGGCTGAGATAAGGGTGTCTCTCATGTCTGGAGAAGAGCAGGGAGTGGGGACTTGGCTGGGGTGACAGTTTCTCCCCTGTGCCTAGGAGACTCACCCTGTTTGGAGAATCTCGGTTTCTACGGTGGCAGGCGCCAGGACGATGGTTCTGATGTCCAGAAAGGGCTTACCTAGCCTGATAGGGATGTTGGAAGAAATAGATGCAGAGGAGAGAAAGAGAAAGCACCCTGGAACCTTGCTTACAACGTACATAAAGTTACAAGTTCAGACTTTGCGAGCAGAGATAAAGAATCGGGATGCTCACGCAACAGCGTGAGAAACCCATAGGTGGGATGTTTGAAATATCTTGAAGTTCAGATGTTCGCTCATGGGATACTTCATATGTGTTCCAGACTTTTTTGGTAAGTGGGGGAGTAGGTGGTGCAAGAGAAAATGCAAGTGGGTAGATGGGCAGCTGCGTGGATTCTGAGTGGGGTTAAGAGGGCAGCGTTGTGGTGATCCCTTGGCCTGACTCCCAGGAGTGGCAGGCAAGGAGGACCCGGGGCCAGTGAGAACTGCCTCACTCAGGCTCACCTGGAAGCTCTTTACCCAGGGGTGTGTGAATGGCTGCCGAGTGGGCATTTTGGGGTGGCCCATGTCTCTGTCCAGTGCAAGGCAGGATGGCATGATGCCCCTGTACACTTAAGAAGACAGAGGAAGACAATGAAAGGAAATATGCATCTGAGAAAAGCAGTGTGGAAATCAAAAAATTCTCTCATGTCTTTCCCCCAAGTGAGCTCGTTTGGCCCGTTTCCCAGCTGGCAGGCCCCAAACCCGACCTGCCCCTTTCCAGGGCCCTGGGTTCCCTACCTTTCTCCCAGGCACCAGTGTCATCCACATCATCCTTGATTCAGTGTCTGTCCTCCTCTCCCCTCCCTGCCTCCAGCCAGCTGCTCACTGGTTCTTGTCGCTTCTCCGGCCGTTGTACGTCTCAGTCTTCCCTTTCCACCCACCAACCCGCTCCTGTCCAGGTCCCGCTCCTGTGAGCCTGAGCCCGTTCAGTTTCCCCACAGGTCTCTTGTTCCCTAGGTGTTCCTGGTGCCAGGGCAGGGCCTCTCAAACACCACCCTCAGGGAACGTGGTTTCCAGCACTCTTTGACCCACGTGCTCCTCTGGCCAGTAAACCTTCAGTGGCTCCCCATTGCCAACAGATTAAAAGTCCAAACTCTTTAACTTAGCCTAGGAGGCTCTCTGTAGCGGGCTCCTGGTTTCTCCTGTCGCGTCCTCCGCTCGTTGCCTGTGTAGCCCTTTTGTTTGTGTGCAGCCCATCTCTTCAAATGTTTCTGGAGACGCCATACACCCTCCCTTCCCAGTCAAGATCCATGGCAAGTTCCACCTCAGTGTGACAGCCATCTCCAAGGCTGACAGGATCAGGGGAGTTTAGATGCAGTCCCATTCTGTGTGGTTTCTTTGGAGGCCTGAGGGGCTTGTGGCTGTGGGGTCATCTTGTCCCCCTGGTTCCTGCCTCTGTCCATCCGCTCTCTTCGTTGACTGAGTCACTCTGGGTGTGATACAATCAAAGGACAATCAGTGAAAATGTTTGGGGGCAGTCTTGACCTTTTGGAGAACGTAGGGGTGTTCTCGGGAGGCCTAAGCTTGGGTGCAACCAGCACACATGCACACTCTTCTACAAGAGTGCCTTAGACACTTCTGCTAAGCTTGGGTGCAACCAGCACACATGCACACTCTTCTACAAGAGTGCCTTAGACACTTCTGCTTTCAAACGCCCTTGCCGCCTCCTCGCTGCTGGAACGGCCCCTGGCCCAGGGTCAGTGTCCAGCGTCAGACTCTTGCCCACTTCTCTTTTTGTCCGCTCTCTCTTATCTTGTTCTGCTTACTCCTTTCATCCCTTCCCCCCAGCCAAAAAAAATTTTTTTTTTCAAATTTCCTTCTGGTCCCAGTTAGTTCATCCTCTTCTCTGAGCCTTGGAGTTCTCCAAGCCGGGCTCTCACGCTGCACCTTCTGCCACAGGCGCTGATCAAATAGCATTCTCTCTCTCGGAAGATGCCAGCTGTCCAGACCTTCCCCAGGCACCTGTTTCTGCAACATCTCGAGAGCACACTCACTGGTCCAGCCTTCCCCGTGATGCCTCAGGTTCTGGGGAGTGGGTGGGGGAGGGCAGGGCATGGGCTGTTCATTCTTTTTGTGCCCAATCAGGTTTTACCCTAGGGCAGCAGGGCAGTGATGACTTTTGACAGTGACAATAACAGTAGTGTGAGGACTTGCCAAGAAGTGACATCGGGAATGTTTTTACCAATGGAAAATAGAGTTGACCAGCACTTTACTGTAAGAGTCCTCTGAAAGTGCCCGACGGCCCCGATACCTGAGAAGTGTTGTACGAAGGGAGACAAAAGAGGAAAATGAAGGGAGATAAGGAGGGGGGTTCCCAGTATTCCCGAGGGAAGAGGAAGCCCCTGAACAGGCTGCTCTGAGACCCCAGGCTTCCTGGGAGATGCTGTGGTTTCATGCAGACATTGGCTGTTTCAAAGGGAGGGGGTCAGGCTGAGCCGTGCACGGTCTTCAGAACTGTCACCTGTGCCCTTCCCCTGTAGTGTCATGACTTTGCTTCTCCCAACTCCCCTCCTGTTTGGAGGTAGATGTGCTTCTCTGGAGGGCTAACCTTGCACGCTTGAACCACTAGCGGCACTCACTGAAGTAAAGGGCTTTCCATTCATTCACCCAGCCGGCCCCCCTGAGGAGGTCACGGAGGTGGTGGTTAGAACTTTGGAAGGGGTGGAGCGAGAAGGCGGTGAGGGTGTTTATGTCTGGAATACCTTTCCCAGGATGCCGCCCACCTGAACCTAGTCCTGCTGAGTCTGGCTGTGAGCCCATCAGCAGTAGTTCTGTCTGAACTGACCGGGGGAGAGGGCTCTGATGAGGGCTTGGCCGGGGGCCATCCCCTCCCCCTCAGAAGACAGTTTCCGGAGGTGAGGGAGCGCCTCAGGTCCGGTGAAGCTCCTGTGTCCGAGACTTAGGGGTGGACAGGCAAGGCAAGGGTGGTTTCGTGCCCTCCTTGAGGCCAGATGTCCTCATCTAAATAAGAGGGCAGTTGGTGCATCCCAAGGGACACACTTCTCCTTCTGCAGTAGCAGTTAGTGAGGGCTTTCCTGGGGGAAGGCATATTTCGGGATATTTTAACGAGGACTGGGGAGGGAGTCTGTATCAGGTTCTGCAGTGCGCAGCACGCCGACACATGCTTTACACGTGTTTTAAGATGTAAGTTCTGGGAGCACCCCAGAGGGCTCACATGGCCACCTGAGCAGCTGCCTGAGGGGAGTGTTTCTTGTCCCCTTGCGTTCCCACTGAGCATGGGTGGGGCTGGACCAACAGCAAAGGTTTTGTTCCTAAGACCCAGTTCTCCTCCGAAAGACATTTCAAGGGTAAACTCAAAGTGCCATTGCGCCTTCCGGAGCTCCCTGCTTTTCTCTCTTACACGCCACATTCCCATGAGTCAGTGTCCTCCAGGGCCTGGAGAAAGAGCTTGGAAGGCAAGAACCAGTTGGGTCACACTGTATTTGATTGGTTTTTCGGATCCCAAGAAAGGATACCATTATTTCTGGGAGGTCCACTGAAATAGACAGATGATTCATCAATAGCCGCAACGTCAAGACCAGGGCGGCTGGGCGCCCCGGACCCCTGCTCTAGCGCCTGTGCCCCCAAGCTCAGCGGCTTTCTGTTAACAGCCTCTGTCAGAGTCGAACAAGCCATGCCCGGAGCCAGGCAGCAGCTGGGTCAGGCAGGAAGAGAGGGCAGAGCCCTGCAATAAACTGCTGGTGCTTGTCCGTTATACGGCAGATTTGCGGGGTCAAGGGCAGGCTGCCTCCTCTATTTTGTATCCAGTTCCCTTTCCAGGAGCTGGTCTGCCTGTGAGATTCTCAGGAGATGTTTGTTCAATTGAAAAACAATCCTTAATTAGAAGCCTTCTTACAGCCAGTGTTTGGGTCTGCTTCTCAGTTCCAATGCAGAAACACAGAAACGAAGGTTGACGCCTCCGGAAGATGTCAGAGGAAGTTTGTGAATGTACAAGGCTTCCTCTGACCACCACCTAATTTTCTCTTTCCCTAGGTGGTCGGTCCCCGGAACGGTAAGCAGTCGAGTGTCTAGTCATTTCGTTGACTGATGAAGGAAAACTCAGGTCTTTCAGATTATGTTAGGGCAGGCCAAGCTGCTGTAACAAATAGACCCAAAGCATAAGGCTCGAACGCAACAGAAGTGTCTGTCTTTCTCACATAACAGTCCAGAGCAGAGGTTCCAGACCGTTGAAATCAGGGGAGGTAGCTCTGCTGTGTGGGTTCCCTGAGGGACCCCGGCTGACAGTGGCTCCGCCATATTTCACTGGCTTCCGTGGTTGCTGCGATCATCGTCGTTCCAAGTTATGGGAGACGAGGAACGTGGAGGAGGGTCCCTAGGAGGTCTTATGGGCTCCCCGGGAGCGGCGCATAGCCCTCCTGTTCCTATTGGCTGCACCTAGCGTGACCGGGACACCAGGTGGTAAATAGCTGGTCAACCGTGCACCTAGCGACCTTGGAAACAGAGGATGAATTTGGGTGGAAAGAGAGAGACTGAACGATTCTGGATCTGAAGGAGATCTTAGCTGTCTGCTTGTCCATGGCCAGCTCAGTCCAGGCGCTCATCTTTTTGCTGAGTACTGGGTGCCCCCGTGATGTACCGGAGCTGGCTTTCTCATCCAGGGCTCAGAGCAGTACTAAGTGTAAGTCTATGGGCAGGGAACAGGAAGGGTCCCTTCTTCAAACACATTCTTAGTCACTTGACAAGAATGACAGCAAAGGAGAAAATACATCCAGAGACGCTGCCTGCGTGGGAGAGCCCCCTCTCTGTGGCCCCAGGAGACTGGGGTTGTGTCATTCCCATCTGAGTCGTGCGGGGCTTCCTGTGCTCAGGCACCCTCCCCAACTCTCACTCCGTGGACTCCTGTCTCAACCACTGCTGCGTGGCTCGGATTGTGGCATGCATTTTAACTATGAAGACATGTTAAACTATGAAGACATGTTAACTATGTCTTCTAAGTGACATTGTCAGCTCCTCGAGCGGAATACACCTTGTTTCTTGTTGCTTCCTTGGGCTAGTGTGTGGTATAGTGAGCATTCCATAAATGCTTGCACATGATGAGGGTGTGTGTGTGTAAAAACTTGGGAGACTGTAGTGACTTGAGCTGGAGACAGAGATGAATGTAACCCCTAGGTGGCAGGGATTGATGAAATCTTTCTCCGGGGCTAGGCCCTCGTGCCTAGGAGCAGAAGAGGAGACTCACTCGGCCAGAGGTGAGAACAACAAAAGAAAGGGCTTCCAAGTTCACTGTTGCTGACTGAACTGTTGGGTCAGGTCCTAGGGGTAGAATCCTGGGGCCTGGGGCTGTGCGACAGTCTGAGGGGAGAAACTCTCAGCTCCATGGAGAGGACAACAGCTTCCCAAAGAGATGGGGAGGCTAGGGTGATGAGAATGGACCGTGGCCAGGAAGGCAGGGCAGAGGATGGGCTCTGGGCCACCTCTCCCACCTGTCCTGCTTTATTTCCCCAGGGGCCTTTCTTGCCCCTGAGAAGGTAGAGGGTAGGACAGGGATGGGGAATCATTTATTTCTTGTGTCCAAAGTGAAAGGTGTGTGATGAGCTTAGTCTCACCCTCTTCGAGGGGAACTTGAATGGAGTCCCAGCTGCTCCTAAACTCCAGTCATTTAGGAAGTGGGTGACAAGCCTGGCCCTATTTGAGACTCTGGGCCCGGGAGCCCAGGATTCCCTGAGCAGCCGTCCCGTAGGTGATCGTGTTTCCTCAGCAGAGAGGAGGGAGGGAAGAGGCTTAGGAGCGCAGGTGCCCGTGGCTCTGCTGTGCAGACTGACTTGGGACCTGGGTATGGGACGTACCTCAAAGCAGGCTTTCTCCAAAGTTCCCTTTTTTCCCCATTTGCTTTTCTACAGACATTGGCTCTCTACCTCCACCCAGGGATCATGACCTTTTCCCCCTCAACCTAAAAAGTGACAGGAAGTATGCAGGGGTGAGTGCGGAAGAAACACGAGATTCCGGAATGGCATCCACAGAATGGACTCTGCTGAGATCATTCATCCTGTGCCTTTTCTATGGCCCACATGCCAGTAGGAACATTTCCAGTGTCTGAGCCCACCCCTTCCCCAGCAGCTCTGTCAGGATGCCTGTTTGGTTACTCTGACATGCTACAGAGGAGTATTTCACTCTGTCCGCTCTGCTTTGCTTTTCACTCTTTGACTTCTGCATATTGTAGCAAAGCCACACCTGTCACTCTTAGACGTAAACTGTGAGCTCCCTTCCAGGAGAGGGCTTCCCCTGCACCCGGCAGGACAGAAGCAAGAGAGGCCTGTCACCAGCTCATTCTAATTTTGATCATTCCCCTCTAAAACCTAAGAGGAGAGATCTAGGATGTCCAGGACCCCAAGGGATGCCTCCCACCTCCTAGAGCACCCAACAGTGCGTCGTGAAATAACTCAGGGGGTCTCAGACAAGGTTGGAATGATAATAGAGAACATCAGAGCGCACTGCACATAGTAGGGTAATGACCGTTTTGGGACACTTACGTTTCACGTTTGAGCACACAGTGTGTATAATGGGCGCCCCCGTGAGCTGTAGTTTTTATTGCGCCCCTGGTTAACAGAACACCAGAATGGCTCTCCTAGAGTCTCAGCTGGTCCCCTCTAACCCCAGAGTTGTGCAGTGCAAGAGCGGAGCCCAGACCGGCTAGCGGAGGGCAGGCCCCAGAGAAAGAGGTGACCCTTCCTGGGGACGCCTCCTCTGATCCTTGAGGGTCTGTGGTCCTTGGACCCAGCCTTTCTGGGCCTGGGGGTCTACCATGAGCCTTGTGCCTGCATCGCATTTTGGGAAAGGCATCTTCCAAGAGAACCTGGGCGGAAGGAGCTGCCCTTTGGGAATTTCAAGGGATTCAGCAGCGGAAGTGCAGACATGTCCAGGGCTTTTCCCCAGCCCTATACTCTCTGAATTTCTGAGATGCACAGACTGGAAAAAGAGAGCCTGCTGAGTCTGAAAGAAGGGGGACGGCGAGGCTGGCCTGCCTCCGCTCTGGCCTCGGGGCCTGAGCACCCCTTCCCGCAGGCAGTGGGGGATGGGAACAAGCAGTCGTGGGCGAGTCTGGGCCCATTTGCCTCGTAGGTCAGAGCCACAGTGACCTCAGAAGACCCTACGGGGGCAGAAAACAGCATTTGGGGCAGGAGGAATCCTCCAGGAAGGGAGCTCACAGTTTACGTCTAAGAGTGACAGGTGTGGCTTTGCTCTGGCACGCAGAACTGAAAAAGCAAACAGGAGTGGACAGGGGTGGGTCCTCAAAGGGGGAGGGTTTTTGTGGGTTCCCTAAGAGCAATAAGAGAGGCCTAACCCACAAGGGGAGGGGGCGGTTCTTAGCATAGGTGTTCTGATTGGAACAACGGCTTTGTTACGATTTTTTCAAACCGAAGCATCTTTAGAGGATCAGTTATCATCGTTTGCCCAAGCTGCAGGCTAAAACATGGCTAAGAAACATTGAAGAGCTAATTTCCACGAGTACGTTCTTCCTCCAAGTCTCCAAGGTTGTGGGGTTGGCATTCATTTTCTGTTCCTCATTCCCTACCCTACCTTTTTTTCCCCTCTGTTTACTCGTTTTTGAGCTACAAGAGGTCACTTCAGGCTCAGTATTTATAAAAAGACGGGAAGAGCGAAGATGTCTTCAGCCACCTTCCTCTCAGATTTCCTCCAAGGTTGCAGTGGGGAGACCTGACTGGGAGACCGGGGTCCCCGCCCAATCTGTCCACTCGAGGGAGGGTGTTTGTACTTGAAAGAGCTCTCCGAGAGATTAGCACCCAGGCAGTCGTGCGTGCAGGCTCTGTTTATCCTAGGGTAGCTCCTGAAAGTGTTTCCTAGGGTTATCCCAGCAAATAAAGACATGCCCACATCCCTAAATGGATGGACTGTTCAGAGTCGCACCCTTGGAACGCGTGAACGTAATCTTTCCCAAGTGCCTCCTTTCAATACTAGAACAGATTAAGCAAAAGAGAAGAAAAGCCAGTCCCAAGAAATAACCTTCTTCACGGGAAGCCTATCTTCCCTGGATGGGACGGTGGTGACGGTGCCGTGAGCCGGTTTCCTTTTGCTCCAGGCCCCATGTCTGCCAACTCTGTCTTACAGCTGGGTGCCATCGAGTCAGGTAGAAGCACGCCTGACCTTTAAGACCCCACCTCTTCTAGCAGCTGCGGGGTGGGAGTGCTTTCTGTGGGTGCGCAGTTGAGTCTGCGGGTTCAGAGAAAGTCAGGGGAGAGAAGAGCATTACTCCACTGGCAGTGTCAAAAAGCCCTCAGGGCTTTTCATTGGCCGGTTGGCTTAGCGTTTGAAGACTCTCTTCACCTGAAACTCTTGAAGGCTCTTCTGCCTGGAACCTCTCTCTCAGTATTTCCTAAGACCTGTCTTCGTAAGCCCCCCTTCCCATTGGTGGCTGAGGCCATGTCCTGTTCCTATCCATTTCCTTCCTGCGGCCATGGCCACTCCAGCCATTGGACGTCACCCGTCCCACCCGGCCCAGCCCGGGGCTCTCTGACCTTTCCCTGCCCGTTACGGCGCTTTCTGTACATTGCATTCGGCTCGGTTGCATCGCTGCCTCTTGTCCTGGCTTCTGTTTGGGTCTTGTTTATTAAAGCAAGGGCTTTGGATTATAATTTATGTTGTTTACAGAAAACACGAGAACTATAGACGAGTAGAAAGAGAAAAAAGTCATCCTCGGAGACAGCCACCTTGTACATCGTGGTGGATTTGCCGCCTTTTTTGGTGATCATGTACAAAACGGGTACGGCGCTGTCACTGTAGTTTCTCCGTTTATGCTGTTCAGGTTACAGCGCAAATATTTCGCCTTTTAGGCACCACCCACGTGCTGGCCATAACCATCCTGCTGAGCGAGGGAGAATCGTAATTCAGTCATTCATCGTTTCCAGAAAGTCGTTCATTCACACTCTCGTTAGCAGTGTGTGAGGCTGCCTGTGTCGCGCTGGTGTCTGAGAGGCCTCTGGACATTTGTGAAGGCAAGAGAGGAAAGCGTTGGATCAGAGCCTCAGTCTGCCCTGCGATTCTAAGACCGTTTGGGGCAGAGGATGGGAAATCCCCCACCAAAATTTCTCCCAGGGGGAACTGCCAGACAGGCAGCGGGAGGCTGGTGTGACGTGAGGCGGGTGGGCAGCTGGAGCGGTCCTTCCTTTTAACAGACTTATAGCTATTGTAGAGTTGGAGTGCAAGTTGCCACGTTGTCCGGCTTGCCTCCAGGGCTCAATTTCCAAATTATGACTTGGCTTTATTTTGAACTTTTAAATGACCTTACAGGACAGCATGTGATTTGCAGGTTTATTGAAATGAAGGCTGGCTTTAAAAAGCTTGAACAATGCTGTCTGGAGTGCCGAGTGCGCAGGGGGACCTGTAGTTCAGGGTAGTCCCGTGCTTTTCTCAGCTGTGTGAGAGCGTGGGAGTTGATGAGTCCCAGCACGGTGGCTGCTCCGTGACGCTGGGTAGGCGCTGGAACAGGCAGCACAGCTGGAGGAGGGTCGAGACCTGCTAGGAAAGCTGAGAATGCCAGCAAGGTCGAAGGCACACGGGGCCGAGATGGCACGCAGAGGCTGGCAGGGACAACATTTCCCCCTACACGAGCCAGTCTACAAAAAGCAACCCCAGACACACCCCTCTGGGATTTTTTAAAGTCCTATTCACGCTGCCTTTCCATTAGCTGCTCTAGGAGACATTTCCCGACTGTTGGTTTATGAACTCGGAGAGACACGTGGAGGAGCTAAAGGAGGCAAATGTCTAATTTTAAAAGTCTGTAAGTATTTTCAAATGATCACCTGTTAAAGCAAAATGTGGATGTTCCGTGCATGTATTGATTGCAGCTGCAGGGTAGCTAGGGAGACTGTCCGAGCGTCTCCAGGACTCAGGTCCTGGAGGAGCTCAGTGCTCCGTCAGTCCCTGCCACGATGCTTCGGACCGCCGAGCGGTTCAGACCTTTTCCTTAGCCCTCTCTTATTTGAACAGGACCCACAATGGACCTGTTCAGATAGGAAGCCAAGGGAATCCGGATACTGAATTACAAGTTCACATGGAGCACACAGACATGAAAATAATTTCTATTCATCCCAGTATCTCACAAGTTAAGAGATGAGTGATAAATGGGGCCCAGTGTGATATGGTCTATGGCACTGGCCCTGGAGTAGAAACAATTTTTTTGTGCCCCCCCCCCCCAGTTTATGCTGTGTTGAATGCTGTCAGTGCTGTTTATGAATAAGTGGGTCCAGGGATTTTCTGTTTAGATTAGTAGTCTGGTTTTAGAAGAGCAGCCCACAGGAAAGTATTCTCTTTTCCAAGTCAAAATAGGGAGGGCCCATAGCTTAGGCTAAAAACTGTTAGAATTCAGGTTCAGGCAGTTATCTTTTTAGTGGAATATACAGAATAAATAAAAGGTCGCTACAGAGTGACCACATCCCCTGAGCAGACAGACTGTAGCACACGCACAGAAGGAATGCCAATGCAGTGGCCTTCGATGTTTTTTTTTTTTTAATTAAGAGAAGGTAATCCCTCCCCTTTACACACCTTCTTGAGCATTCATATTAGTTATGCAGAGACAGAGCAAGCACTCATTTTTTAATAGATTCGTTACAGAACTTTCCCTGAATCTCCTGAATGCAGAGCTAACTAGGCGAGGAGGCGGACCTATTTGCATGGGAGCTAGGGTCTTCTGTGAAAAACTCCAAGCTCTGATTCCTGATATCCAAAGTCCTGAAGTCTTTCAGGCAAAACAGAGAAGTCAGCCAAACTAAGGCTTGCAAGTACAGCGTGGGCTTTTTCTGTTTCTGGAATCAGGCGCAACGCCCTCGGGCCTTTTTGAAGACAAATGATAGAAATGCAGAACATAGAAGGGCCCGCAGTACGGTAACAGTCTAGGGACCGCAGCCTTCCCGCACGGACAGGTGTTGGTGGTTCCCCTTAGGTGGTTGCCATGTATCTGCCCGTTTAGTCTGGTGCCTGTGGGAGTGGGTGACCGAGAAGGTCTCCTCTAGTCGATGGAAGTCCCAGGGACCTTTAAAACCTTAAAGGCTGCTTCTGGTTGGAGCCAACATGAAAGTTATCAGCAGGAGATCCCTTTTACCTCATATTTTGGGATGTGAAACCATCATCAGTCAATTAGTAAAGTTGTTGAAAAGTCAAATTCAGCTGGGAGAAGAGGGAACATTTTTTCTAAAGGCCCTTTCTCCACTCCAACCTTCGCTATTCTTAGATCATTCTGGGCATTATCCTTCTAGCACTTAGAAATGTAAATGCAAACTTGGGCGATTATTTGATTAACATCTGTCTCGTCCCTCTGGACTACAGGCTTCCTGGGGACAGAGATCCTGTCTGTTTGCCCATCACTTTATATCCTCATGAAGGCACAGGAGGTTGCAGTGGGGACATAAAATTTGGGGGACATAGCTACCTGTTTCAGGTGCGAGATGGGGAGATGATACTTGGGGGCTGTCAGAGGCCACTTTGTTTTGGGTCAGGGGGCTGCTCAGAGCCGCGGGGGGGGGGGCATGTGCTCAATGGCAGCTTTAAAGCTCTCTGTGGAAAGGACCCCTATCCTGGCCAGCGCGCTGACTTTAGACTGTAATGCTCCAGTGCCTTCCTTGTCAAGGTCGACTGGGGCAGGGAACTGATTGGATGGAGAAGTGGCATCTCTTGGGCCCCTGGAGAGTTAGAGCAAGTGGGGTGAGCAGTTGCTCTGGCTTAAAAAAGCCATCCAAACAACGGATTGAACACCTGGTTGGGCAGAAAGCTGGTTGAAGAGAAGACCAAAGAGTAAAGGAGAGAGCGGCACTCCTTTGGGAAGCCCTGGGCTGAGGGCTGCACCTACGGGTGGATCGTTTCTGTCTCCATTTTTCCAGTGTCCCCCCCGTTCTCCCAGCCCTGCGAGCCCCATCATAGCACTCCTGGGGCACAGTCACCTAGACAGGGCTCCCTGGGGCCAGCATCCCTGAGGAAATCGGCCTGGGCTGCCGCTCTCCTGAGCTTGGTTCCAGGAAGGAAGAAACAGTGTGCATTAGCCAAATTTATAAAAGTTTCTTAGTGTTGAAAGATCCCAATATCCTGGAAGTAAAAAAAGAAAAAACACCAAAGCCTAAAGGGTGCCGGTGCTGTGGAGTTGAGCTGGGAGGAATGTCATTTACCTCCACCTTGCTGGATTGCAAAGCTCCTCGTCCCAGGCTAATTCGGGAGGAGGCGGGGACAGGGGGCCTGGCCCGGGTCCACCAGTGAACGCTGCCTGTTTTCGATTGGTGCTTGTCTGTCTGTCCTACTCAGGCCTGAGCGTCGGGGGCGGGGTCTGACTTGTTCATTTCTCTTCCCCTGGGCGGGCGGCACCCTGTCCCTGCCAGAAGCATCCCGAGTGGGAACCCTGCTGGTGCTGTCGCCTGCTTTCTGTTCAGGCAAGTGTTACTATGGTCACAGCGGAATCGAGGAGACACGGAGCTGGGTCCTGTCGTGTTGACTCCTGCCTCTGTCCTCCGCCTGCAGGAGGCAGGAAAAATGGAGTTGGGGTGAGGGAGATAAAGCTGATGGCTCTTCACGAAATGATGGGCTGCTGGTGCCAGAGGGTCACTTTCTGCCCGCTGAGTCCAAAGACCTCATTTTACTTCTGGGGAAACAGGCCTGGAGGGCCCTGCACATTTTCTTCGCTTAGTGCCAGGCTTTCTGAGGCTTGGCCCGGTGTGCATCCACACGCGACGTGGCCTGGAGGAGCCATCCCTGTGGCCAGCTGGTCACAGCCCACCATGGTTTCTTTGGCTTGGGGCACTGCCTTGCATGACCACACCTCAGTGGGGCCGGGGAAAGTTCCGTCTGCGAGGGCACAGGCATATGAGAGACTTGAGACCCAGTGTCAGCAGGGACAGTGTATCTTTAGTGGCATGAAGACCAAAGCACAGAGGGAAGGACACAGGAGGGCTTACTCCAGAGCAGTCTGCCCTCCAAAAAACAAGTCCCGGATTTGGGGAAGCCCTCAGAGGTCTGACTGGACCCCCTCTGATCATCTCCTGGAGCAGCTTCTACCTGCTCCTACCCCTGCTGACTGCCCCAAAGCCTAGGTGGTGCCAGGGATGCTAGGTGGTGCTGGGAAAGCTGTCCTACCTGCTGACCACTGATGTTCTTCCAGAGCCAGCAGCACAGGGCTTTGGGATGGCCTGGCAATATCACAGAGAAGAGAGCAGAGCCCTCCCCTACCCACCAAGTATGGATAGAAATGCACTCCACAGGAATTAGCCAGACATGCGCTCCAAGAGAAGCGGCCCCAGGGTCCGGGCAGAGGTAGGCTTGGCTTTTGTGCATTGCTCCTGGTCGCAGCACGCTTTTCTTCAGAGACCCCCATCACTCTCAGTGCTCAGGAAGGAAGGCCCACACCACTTTCACTTACGTCGGAAGTGAAAGCAGTCCGGCTCTTGCCAGCCCCTGGAGGCAATAGGAAGAAAGGCGATGCTATTGTTCCCCAAGGACAAGTCAGTTCAGAGGCACAGCGGGTCTCCGGGCCACACGTCAGCTGTTCTCTGTGAGCTGCCAGGCCCTGCCATCCAGAAGGCATAGCCCCACTTCTGCTCAGCTGTCTGTCAGCTGGGAAATGCCAGCATCGCTCAGGGCAGAGTGACACTCAGGTCCAAGGAAAGCATTCTGTAGTACCGGAAGAGATGCAGGGCGGGTTGAGAGAGAGAAAATACGTATTCATCCCTCTGATGGGATTTCTGTGACACTGCATTGAGGCGGTTGCATTTCCATGTAATCCCTGCCTGCCCGGTCCTTCCGCCGATGAATGCTTTTGATTGTGCTCTCGAATAATGGCAGATCCCCCATCGTGGGCTACCACCACTTCACCAACACTGGAAGTCCAGGTGTCACCTTTGACCCCAACACAATCAACAACTCGTGTCAATTTCCACTCCCCAACTGTTCAAAGTATACCCCCAGCCTCCGATGAGTCCAGATCCTGACTGCCGGTCACAGGAACCCCTCAGGGGCCCGATTCTTACACTCAGCCCTTCCAGTCCTTTCCATGCACCGGTGGCACTGCTCCCCTGACACCCTGGATAGCCCTCCGTTTCTTCCTGGCTCAGAAAAACCTTCAGCAGCTTCCCATTGTTTACAGATCAAAGTCCAAACTGCCTCACTGGCTGCGGCTGCCCAGCCCTGCCCTGTGCCGCCCTCCACTGGCCTCCTTTGCTGTGTCTGACTCTTCAACTGGAGGTAGATTTCATTCTCGTCCAAATGTTTCCTCGGGTGTGCCTTTTCCTTTCCCACATACCCCACCTCCTCTCCCTGTTGAGAACCTCAAAAGTTCACTCAGATTATAGATTGTGTCCCCCTCTGCAGTTGCCTGGCACTGCTTAGGAAACTTGCAAACTGGTGTTTTTCCTGCTGTGACCGTATGGGGTTGCCTATTATCTGTCTCTCTCTCCTAAGACACTGTAAATTCCTTGAGGGCACGGATCGGGCTTCATGGCTCTCGGAAACCTCAACCTTAAATAAACGGGGCCTGGAGACTGCAGTGTCTTACCCCGCTGGGCTGTGGGTTACAGATTTTCCCGTGACCCCTAGGGTCCATGTCCAGGGTCATGGCAACACTCAGTTGAAGAGAGGCATGCTTGACTCAACAGTGACATCCAGTTTGGACTGGAAGACCCCTGGGCTGAGATGAAATGAGGAGGGAGAAACAGAAGACAGAAGAGCCTGGAGGTAGCTCCCCGTGACCCTGAGGGAAAGGAGAAGCTGTCCATACCCATCAGTGGGAATACCGACCAGCCTGGCCCCAGCCCCAGAGTGGCCTGAGAGGAAATTGCTGTCACTGTGAGGAGGATTCATCACATCCACCTGAATTTCCAGGATGAGCCAAGCGGGCCAATCTGGCTGCACATTAGTGAAGAAGCTGGCGGGGCTGGAAATAGCGTCATGAACACCACACATAGCAGTTGTTTAAGAAGAGTAAACATCTCAGACTGATGCAGAGTGGCCTTCGCCATCCAGAGAGGAATGGGGAAAAGAGTGTGAGTGTGGACACCGGGCCTTGGGCTGCAGCCACAGAGGTTCCTTCCCTGCATCCACCCTGCGCGCCCAGAGGCGGTGGCGGTGGCCATGTGGGGAGGGGCAGAGGACCGCAGACTTCTGTCAAGTGATTCCCTAGGTCTTGTCCTCTTTACGTTGGAACTGAACATCATCTCAGATGTGCCCCGAACCCCAGCCGTCCCCGGTGTGGGTGCCAGCCTGCCTGCCCTCCCCTGGCCCCTGAGGGTCAGGGTGGTCTCTGTTATGGAAACGGTTTCCTGGGTGGAAAGGGAGTTGGGATCTGAGAGTTAGGGCCCTCTGCCCAGTGGCGGGGAACGCGGGCAAAGGCCAAGCCTGCACTGGCCGTGGCGCTGTTGTCCTGGGGACGGGGACTGCGCTGCCCCCAGCCACCACGGGACGGCCCTGACCTTTTCTTCCTCCACCACGTGCCCGCCTCTCCCTGCCCATTCCCCCATCAGACCTGCTGGGTACCCCACAAGCTTGTCACTGCTGGAAAGAGAGGACAAGAGGGTGAGGGAGTTCAGGGAAGACAGCCGTGTGGAGGGATGTGAGGGAGTCCTGCCCTCGCCCGGCCTGGCCTCCATGAGCCTTCGCTGGGAGCAGACACTCCCTGCGCAGCAGAGCAGCCAGACTCCTTACCGCCACCCCAGGGACACGTGGGGGGTGGTGAGGGGCCTCTTGGATCAGTTCAGATTTGGCACTGTCATCGGTATTCATTTAGAATAGAAAGCTACCTGTTGGGGTGCAGGACTGAGGAAGACGCCTCACTAACCCCACACAACACAGCAGTGGTTGCGGGCTGTGAAATCAGTTCAGTGGTTTAGAGCTAGCATTTTTAAGTAGGTTGAAAGTGTCAGTGTAGCACTTGCAGAAAGGGAGTTTTGTTTTTTAGAATTGTATGTCCATCTACATCTATCCATACTTGTAACTCTACCTACCTATATCTATATCTATACCTATACCTATATCTAAATATCTATACTGGGCAATGAAAAAAATGTGATCATATTTCTTACTAGAGTGGCCTAGACTAGAACATCACTGCCAGGCCCTGCTAGCCCTGGAATACTGCAGAAAGAGACCAAGCCAGATGTTCAAGGCCTTTTTTGGCCTCACGTACCCAGAGGCCTGGGATTAGGCGACCACCTCCTCATT
>PVJI01010095.1:0-62110 GCA_004026765.1 Micronycteris hirsuta
ACATTTAGAGTACTTTTCCAATCCAACTGTCCACTAACACCAGAATAAATATTATATTATAGTGAAATGAAAAAGATTATTACAAATATTGTTAAGTGTGGAGATAAATCAGTCATGCAATAAAAATCTAATATAAATTTATAAATGTAAAGAATGATTATAGTATTAGCATTACTATTATCATATTATCATCATTTAAAAACCTATCATTGTTAGACTTCAGTTATTAACAAAAAAATTAATTAAATTTTCTAATTGAACTACCTATCATTGACAAAGGCAATTGGTCCAGTACAGACTATCATCCTGGCTGTGTCCTATTCTGCATGATTGGTTTGATTATACCAGGCTGTCCAGTAGAACATTTCATATGGATGGAAATGATCTACAACAGCTGCCCAGTGTAGTAGCCATTAACCTGTTGACTATTAAACTATGACCACTTCAAATGCGACTAGCATGACCAAGAAGCCAAACTTTTAATTTAAATAAGTGTTAATAAATTTAAGTTTAAGTAGTCGGATTTAAATTTGTTAATGTAGAAATTATTGTGGAAGCCCTATTTTCTTAACTTTTTTTTTTAAAGATTTTATTTATTTTTTAGAGAGAGGAGAAGGGAGGGAGAAAGCAAGGGAGAAACAGCAATGTATGGTTGCCTCTCACATGGCCCTCACTGGGGACCTGGCCTGCAACCCAGGCATGTGCCCTGACAGGGAATCGAACCGGGACCCTCTGGTTCCCAGCCCGCGCTCAATCCACTGAGCTACACCAGCCAGGGCTCTTAACTTTTTTTTTAACCAAAGATCCATGAAAAGGTTTATCACTTATACAACAGAGGTATCCAAGGAGAGCAGGCAGATCTCTCAAATAGTTCCAGAATGTTTGAGAGAGCAAGGAAAGGAGGGTGGCCTGGGTGCTCACTGTGGTTAACGGATGGGAGGTTATGAGGGTTCACAGGTACAGATATGAACTTATAGGGTTAGAATCTTTTTGTTTGTTTTCTTTTAGCATCTTTGTCTAGCTTTGGTATGTGGGCAATATCTTCCTAAATGAATGAGTAAAGGAAGATTTCTTGTCTTCAGTTTTTTTTAAAGTTTCAGAAACATAGGTGTTAATTCTTTTTAAATATTTGGTAACTTTAGTAGGGAAGCACCTGCTCCAGGGCTTGCCTTCTTGGAAAGTGTTTAATTGTTGATTTATCTATTTACTTGGTCATAGGTCTATTCAGATTTTCTGTTAATCATGATTTAGTCTTGGTAGGCTTTATGTTTCTCAGAAATTTATTTCATCTAGGCTATCCAGTTTGTGGGTGTATAATTATCCATAGTATTCTTTTATAATCCATGTATTTCTGTATGTAGAACATCACAATTTATATTTCTGATTTAGTAATTGAAGTCTTTCCTTTTTTCTAGACAATTTAACTAATGGCTTGTTAATTCTCCTGATTTTTCCAGGAACAAATTTTGGGGGTGTTTGTTGGTTCTATTATTTTCCTATTATCCATCTTATTTATCTTTGCTGTAATCATTATTTTCTTCCTTGCTAGGTTTAGGTTCAGTCTGTTATTCATTCTTTAGCTGCTGAAGATGAAAATTTAGCCTTGGCTGGTGTGGCTCAGTGGATTGAGTGCTGGTCTATGAAACAAAGGGTCGCTGGTTCAATTCCCAGTCAGGGCATTTGCCTGGGCCAGGTCCCCAGTAGCGGGTGCATGAGAGACAACCATACACTGATATTTCCCTCCCCCTCTTTCTCCCTCCCTTCCCCTCTTTCTATAAATAAATAAATAAATAAATAAAATCTTTTTAAAAAGATGTAAATTTAGATTTTTGATTTGACATCTCTTTAAAAGCTTTTAAATTAAATTTATTGGGAGGACATTGGTTAATAAAATATATAGGTTTTAAGTATAGAATTCTATAATACATCATGTGTATGTTGCATTGTATGTTTTCCACCCAAAGTCAAATCTCCCTCGTTACCATATATTTGACCCCCCTTACCCTTTACTACCTCCCTCTCACCTTATTTTCCCTCTGGCAACTGCCATACTATTGTCTGTGCCTGTGAGTTTTAGCTTGTATTTTGTGTGTATGTGTTTTGTTCATTTGTTGCTTTCAGTTTAATGACTTGCAGAAGTTTCGTTTCTTTTATACTATCATCTCTTTTCATCTCAGCATCTTTAAACATCAAATCCCAAATTTGCTTTGGCTAAACAACAAATCTTTGAGTAATTATAGCCATTTATTATCAATCAGAGCAACTGTCAAATGAGGTATCTTTACTTAACTCCAAATCACCTGGGATGTTATGATAAAGGTCTGATGATGAGCACAAAACAAGGCTCAGAAGGCATGGTGTCATAAATTCAGGAATCCTGAGATTGTCAGACAAGCATGCATATCACAAAACTGAATAGAATGCAGACTGGGAGGAACTGACACTTTTATCATAACGAAAAACATGAGTACTTCAATTTTTTTTTGCATTCCAGCTCTATCTTCAAGTCTAAGTTGCTTATAAATTTATAATATTAGTATATAATGCTTTTAGAAGATTGAAACATAAATGACTTTCAAGTGGCATCATATAAATACAAATATGTATTTCATCCAAGAGTAAATCTTCTAGCCAACAGTGGCAGGTGTGAAACTGCAGGATAAACTCATTAACTTCTAAGCTTGAGGTTTCCAAATCTTGCTGATAATCAAGTTGTGTGGGGAACTTGTTATAAAATAAATCTCAGTAAAATATTATAGACTAAATGAATCAGAGTTAGTTTATAATATTCATAATGATAATAGTAATTAATAAGAGGGATAGAGAATTGTCAAAATCAGTAAAATACTATCTATTTAGAAACTGGTTTAAAAAAGCTTTCTTAACCTAACAGATTATATACTTTCTTTGATTTTGAAAATAATTATGTGATAATGATGAAAAGCCAGTTCCAAAATTACAGTACTGATTCTCACACTCATGTTCCTGTCTTTCAACAAGCTGGATGACTTACAGAGACAGTCTTGACATTAAAGGTAACTATTCCCCAAAATATGTGTTAGACTCTTCTTACAAGGTATTGATGAGCCCGGCTCATGTAGCTCAGTGGATTGAGCACGGGCTGGGAACTAGAGGGTCCCGGTTCGATTCCCAGTCGGGGCACATGCCTGGGTTGCGGGCGAGGTCCCTGGTGAGGTCCCTGGTGAGGGCCGTGTGAGAGGCAACCGTACATTGCTCTTTCTCCCTCCCTTCTCCTCTCTCTGAAAATAAATAAATAAAATCTTAAAAAAAAAAAACAAAAACGAGGTATTGATGAGATAAAATCATATTGTCAGTATGCTCTTGAGTTTGTCATCTCATGCTATCCACAAAAAGCACCAAAAGTTATTTTTGTTTATTGAGTAAATGAATATATATATATATTTAGTCTGAAAAACACCAAGATATTAAAAATCATATTCACATATTTATAGGAGTAACATAAAATCTTCAATCCTTTATTACTTAAAATTCTTTCAGAAAATATTTAGCAATACATTAAAAAACTTGAGAGAGAAAAATATTATAAAATATATATTATATTCTATAAACTATTCATGATATAATTCAATTTTTCTCAACTTTTGCTCATACAATTTAATAGGTCATAAAACAATTATTTCTATTATAAGAGAGGCTTCTGGTAACTTAAATTTTTGTCACTGCATAAGGATTTGTAGGGATTGTAAGATTTTCAAATGAATCAAGCATCTGGTGAGGCTTTTTATCTCCTGAGTGACAGCTAGAATGATGAGACTTTTAAGCAGCAAGAATTCAGCTCTGCTGGCATTTAATGTGTAGTCAGTGTTGTTGTGGGTGACCCAACATACAGGTAACTCTTCTTGTCAGGGAAAGGTTTGTCTGACTCCTTGATCATAGATTAAAAGGGAGGGGGAGGGATAATGAGAAAAAGAGAACGTAATAAACCATAAATACTTTGAGAACAAAAAAAAAGCATGCTTTTATTTTTATTGTTTCTAAAATATATTTTATTGATTATGCTATTACTATTGTCTCAATTTCCTCTCCCCTTTACTTCTTTCCACCCTGCACCCCTTTTCCCACCAACAGCCCCCCCCTTAGTTCATGACCATGGATTGTATATATAAGTTCTTTGGCTTCTACATTTTCCATACTATTCTTAAGCTCCCCCTGTCTATTTTGAATCTACCATTTATGCTCCTTATTCCCTGTACCTTTTCCCGCATTCTCCCCCCAACCCCACCACACTGATGTCCCTCCATGTGATCTCCAGTTCTGTGATTCTGTTTCTGTTCTAGTTGCTTGCTTAGTTTGTTTTTGTTTGGGGGTTTATTTTTAGGTTCAGTTGATAATTGTGAGTTTGTTGTCATTTTACTATTCATATTTTCAATCATCTTCTTTTTCTTAGATAAGTCTCTTTAACATTTCATATAATAAGGACTTGGTGATGATGAACTCCTTTAACTTGACCTTACCTGGGAAGCACTTTATCTGCCCTTCCATTCTAAATGACAGCTTTGCTGGACAGAGTTATCGTGAATATAGGTCCTTGCCTTTCATGACTTTGAATACTTCTTTCCAGCTCCTTCTTGCCTGCAAGGTTTCTTTTGAGAAATCAGCTGATAGTCTCATGGGAACTCCTTTATAGGTAACTGTCTCTTACTGCCTTTAAGATTCTCTCCTTATCTTGGCTAATGTAATTATGATGTGCCTTGTGTATGCTTCCTTGGGTCCAAATTCTTTGGTACTCTCTGAGCTTCCTGGACTTTCCAGAAGTCTATTTCCTTCACTAGACTGGGGAATTTCTCCTTCACTATGTTTTCAAATAAGTTTTCATTTTCTTGCTCTTCTTGTACTTCTGGAACCCTTATGATATGGATGTGGGAACACTTAAAGTTGGCCTGGAGTTTCCTAAGACTCTCCTCATTTTTTTGAATTCGTGTTTCTTCATTCTGTTCTGGTTGAATGTTAAGTTCTTTCTGCTCCAAATTGTTGATTTGAGTCACGGTTTCCTTCCAGTCATTGTTGGTTCCCTGTATATTTTTTCCTTATTTCACTTTGCATAGCCTCACTTTTTCCTTTATTTTGTGACCATATTTAACCATTTCTGTGAGCATCCTGATTACCAGTGTTTTGAACTCTGCATCTGATAGGTTGGTTATCTCTTCATTCCTTAGAACTATTTTTGGAGCTTTGATCTGTTCTTTCATTTGGGCCATATTTTTTTTGTCTGGGCTTGCCTGTTACTTTGTAAGGGGTGGAGCCTTAGGTAGTTGCCCAGGTGGGGAACCCACGTCACTGTGTTGTGGTGCTGTTTGTGAAAGAGCGGTCTGGGAGGAAACAATGCCGCTTGCTTGGCTCTCAGCTGGCTTTCAGTCACTTTCCCCACTACCCACAGTAAATCAAGCCCTTTTGGTGCTGATTCTCAGGTGGGTGGGTTTGTGTACTTTCCAGGACCCTCTGGGTCTCTCCAATGAACTCTCCTGTGAGTCTGGGAGTTTCTCCCACCACCACAACCCCCATACATTTTTATAGACAGAGGTTTTGAGGCTTTCTTTTCCTGCACGGAACCCTGGGTTGCATGGTCTGCCTTGCTCACCAGTTGTCCCTCCCAGTTTATCCACACAAAAATGTGGCACTGCCTGGTCCTTTAGCCGCCACCTTGCTAGGTATCCTCTCCATCCCAGCTGCCTGTCTTCACTCCTCCTACCAGTCTGGATAAATGTTTCTTCTTTAACTCTTTTTGTTGGACTTTGATACAGTTTGATTTTCTGGCAGTTCTGGTTATTTTTTGTTTTTAAATTTGTTGTCCTTCTTTTGATTGTGTGAGGAGGCAAAGTGTATCTACCTACACGTCCATCTTGGCTGGAAGTTCCCAAAAAGCATGTTTTTAGACTGCAGAAAAGAATTGTGTGCTGTGATAAGCCCCAAGTTCTTATATTTATGATATGAATATTTTAGGAATATATACTTGTTACTAAAGACATTATTCATTTACCTGTAATCTAACTTGAACAATTTATTCAGATACACAATTCAGAGCAAGAAAAAGTCTTATTTCTAAAGAGCTGGCATTCTTTGGAGGGCAATCTCAGTAAGAAAACAAATGCTATTTTCAATAACCATCCAAGCTGAAGAATTCTGCTATTATAACCAGAACTATTGCATATAAGGGAAAAAACTTCCTGACTAAAGCTGAAAATAATCATATTTGTTTTTATATTTTCATGTAATTATCTTATGTATATTTTCTAAATTTATGCATAATTTATTTCAAGAGGTAGAATTAAAAGTGTTACAAAATATCTACAACAATATTCTTACACTAATCAACTATACTAACAATGTTTTTTTTTTATTTTTAACACATTAATTCTCTTTGATTCCTACTTGAAACTGCTTTACAATAAGAAAACAAGACCTTACCTTTGTATAATGATGCTTCACAATTTACAAGATATTACACATACATTATCCTATTTTATCCTCCAAACAATAATATGAGGTAAGTATTATTTTACACAGGAGAAGAGTGAGGCACAGAAAAGTTCCTAGTCTGTTATCATACTGCTATCTTATGGTGGAGCTGAGATTCAGAGAGTCTGGCTCCAAAGCCTGAACATTTAACCATTATTGTACACTGTTCTACACCTAAGAACAATAAATACAAGAAAGGGTGGTTCCCTTTATTCATAATGTAAAATACAAGCTAAACAAAAACGGGCACCACATTTCAACTCAAATGAACAGAGTTGGAAAAGTTGATAAATAGGTACTCTATACACTGTGACTGGGGGTATAAATTGAAAGATAATTTGGTGACATCTATCCCATGCACTCTCATATGTGTGCACAGAGACATAACACAAGGAAATTCAAGGCAGACCTATTCATTAAAGTAAAAAAAAAAAAAAAGTTTGACTAGAATATACCTAAATCCCAAAGGAAAGCATTTTGGTTACATACATCCTAGTGTGTCTGGACAATGGGATAATGTGCAGCTGTTAAAAATACCAAAGTAGGTGTGTCTTTACTTACATGAAAAGTTGTCTTTGATATAATTTTAACTGGAAAAAAAACAGAAAATTTCTGAAAAGAATATATTTCAAAGTTTATGTTACTGGCAAATGTTAACATATTAAATATGCTTAGAAAATCTCTGGAAGGGTATGCTTTAAAATATTAAGAGTAGTTATGTCTATATAAGTGGTTGGCTTGCTAAGCAAAGATGGATTTGGGGTAGTTTCACTTTTTAAAATGTTCTTTTCTATTCTGAATTTATTTTAATGAGTGTGTATCACTTTAACATTAAAAATAATTTGATGATGATACAGTATAAATCTCTTACCTTTTTCTATAAATTTAACACAAAAGTAATACCTACCCTGCCCCAAACAAACACCAAGGGCATCCCCATGTGCAAGTGAAAGCCAAGCCACCAATCCCCACCAAAGTGCTCACATTCAGAAACTAGAGTCTGATAACCAGTGTCTACTTTGGCCCCGTTTAGATTTGTGACAGAATCTCTCCTGGCAAACAAACTCTGATGCTATCAGTCTTATAAACAACTCCTCAGGGCTTTTCTTCTCCCTACTTTGTGGCAATTTCACAAAACCACAGCATAATATAGGTTTCTGAAATTGCTGTTAGCTTCCAGAGGATGGGAACTCAGGTGTCAATTTCTTGCCTCGTCTCTTGGTTCTGAGCATTAATGCAGTACCCGGCTTCCCAGGAGGACCATCATAGACCTACCGTCTCTTTTTTTGGGACTTAAATTGATTGACTGCATGTCAGCAGACTCTCAACTGGTACCATGTTTCACCATTCATATCAATAGAATTTAAAGCCCACAAGGAGGTTACAAATCATAGAGCTTACTATCCCAGGAAAATGGTCCCCTGACCATGTTACCATTTTAGCAAACCAAACCTTATGGTTTTTCTACTAAAAAGAAGTAGTTTCCTCCAACAAAGGCAAGTCAAAAGGCTATTACATGGACCACAGAAAAAAGAAAAGCTTACACATCTAAAATAAGCAAAAGAATGTTTGTTTTACTTTGCTTTCATTTTCTGGAAAATATAGATTCATAAGAAGTTTCGGTAGCAATGTATACAGCAAATGCTAAAAGAATGCCAACCCAATTGAGATGGGGCACAGGCAATGAAAATACAGAAGTTCATGTTTTCAATAAGTGCCCTCCCATTCGTTTATTGAAGAGCTTTAAGTTGAAATCATTACATGGCCAAGAAATAATGTCTATGTAGTAATACACCTTCCAAAACAGAAAATTTAAAGGAGGGGCCTATTAACAATTATAAATGGAAAAGGGAACCCTAGTACACTGTTGGTGGGAATGCCCACTGGTGCAGCCACTGTGCAAAACAGTGTGGAATTTCCTCAGAAAACTAAAAATGGACCTGCCATTGACCTGGCAATTCCACTGCTGGGATTATACCCTAAGAATCCCAAAACACCAATTCAAAAGAACCTATGCACCCCAATGTTCATAGCAGCAAAATTTATAATAGCAAAGTGCTGGAAGCAACCTAAGTGCCCATCAGTAAACGAGTGGATCAAAAAACTATGGTCCATTCACACAATGGAATAATACACAGCAGAAAAAAAAAAGAAGGAATCCTACCCTTCATGACAGCATGGACAGATCTGGAGAGTATTATTCTAAGTGAAGTAAGCCAGGGAGTGAAAGACAAATACCATATGATCTCACTTATAAGTGGGACCTAATCAACAAAACAAACAAGTGAGCAAAATAGAATCAGAGACATGGAAATAAAGAATAAACTGACAATGACCAGAGGGGAGGGGGTTAAATAGAAGAAAGAAGAGGATGGTTCAAGTCAAGGGACATGTATAAGGGACCCATGGACAAAGACAATGGGGATGTGGGGAAGGATTGAATGTGGGAGGTAGAGGGTGGGTCAGGCAGGGGAGAGTAATGGTGGAAAAATGGGGACAACTGTAATTGAACAACAATAAAAATAAATAAATTAATGGGGACTCTCCCACACAAAATGAAATATGAAGTCACTCTGTCAAAAGGACAGCAATAGCCTGATAAACTGCTCTTGGCTTTAATGTTAAGTAAACCTGTGTTTGAATTCTAGTTCCCCACTTTTAAGGTGAAATGTTTAATTGAGCCCGTATTCCTCTTTTATCAAGTTGACTCAGTACGGACACCTTGAAAGTGTGGATATCACACATGAAGCACATGGTTCACTGTACACATTTAAAATAATAGGTCTTGCCCCTTTTTTAATAGCCCTGTGCAAAGATTAAAGTTCTCGTTTGCTAACCTCTCTGCAGTTAAAATTCTTAACTTCAGCAAGTTAGATTATCATCGGATTTTTCAGCTACAGTACATTTTGCTGAAAGAAAATGGAATAAACTATTCAAAATACTAAAAGAAAAGAAATGTGAGCCAAGAATTTTAAGTTCATAGAAATTGATTTTGAAGTGTAAAAGATATAGATAAAATGTTATCAATATGTAAGAACTCAAAGAATATATTTCCTGAAGAATCTACTACAGAGAAAGCTTTAGGCAGCCAATAAAACTAGACAGACTGTGGTGAGCATTGAACATGCAGGAGGGGGCAAAAAGTAGGTTTTTAGTTGTATGAAAAATAATGCAATATTTAAAAATAATAATGAAAGAAAAAACTCTGTGTTTCACATGCTCACATTTCATCCCACCCTATATAATTACTTGTAGAACTACAATCAAAAAAGTTATAAAGAAGGAAGCATGGTGTGCAGTGGCTAATATACACACAGAAGGGATCGTGCTGGTGGTAGGACTATCGATACTGCCATTCTGAGAATGATTCTTAATTTGGAAGAAAGAAGATATGTATATAACATAGAAGAGGTTAAGTAATATATGGTCTAATAAAAATTTGAATTGTAAGAATCAGTTTGAGATTATGAGGTATTTTATCCTGTATTACATAGATCATATATCTAAGTCTATATCTGTCCTCTAGCTCTATCTACCAAAGAGACCTAGAAGCATTTATCAATCAGGTACCATGGAGCATTTCTAGTATACCACTTGTAGTATTGAAACACTATTAAACAATAAGCAAAACCAAGACTTCTTGGGGAAAAAACACCTCCTCCTAGGGCAAAGTGAAGAAATGCACAAGGTTAGCCTGAAAAATTTTATATCAATTGTAAAGAAGAAGTTATCAAACTCTGGTCAACTCAAAAGGATTTAGGAGGCAATATGAAGAAGGTCCTTCTTCTCAAAGATGGGAACATTCAAACCTCCTTTTTAGAAGAAATGCAATTGAATGAAACATACCAAATACAGTGGAGTCTATGAACATACAACATTAATTTAAATAGAGGGTGATAGGGAAATAATTCATTATCTCAAAAACTGGTAAATAAAGGGGAAAAAGCAAGCACTTGTTTTGCCCATTCTGTATGAGCTTTATTACTGGACAACCAAATAGTAGATCAAGCAAACTTATTGAATAAGAATATCTCCATTTTTCAGTCTCTAGTAGCTCAAAGTCTTTAACAGACTAACTGTAACGAATAGAAAGAATGAACAAATACAACAAATAACAATGTGTTTAAAATGAGCAAGACTAAACTATAGGGTCCAGAATGTAGTCTTGGGGTGAAAATATAAGGAAATGCAAAGAAGAGATTAATACACCAGCCACGTAGTGGCAACTTTGGCTGTGGTTGCGACAGGGCATGCGGAAGAGTTTCGGGTAGACACTGACAAATCTCTGCTTTTTGACCTGTGTGGTGGCTCCCACGGTATAATAATCTATATGATGACATACATTGTTGGTGAGGTGTTCAGTGTATGTATTTTATCTTCTGATACAAAGGAGGAAAATACCTAGGCCGTGGGCCCACTCCCAGAGAGTTTTATTTCATTGATTGGGCAGAGAGAGAGCACTAGGTATTTGTTGAATCTCCACAGATTATTTTAATTTGTAAGTAAAAATGTTTTCTCCTAAAATATGTTGAAAAAAGATGAGATATTTCAATCTGTGAAAATTAAAGTCTAAACCAAATCAGAAAGAGTATTTTATACTTTAATAAGTCATAGAGATGTATATTAAAAGTGACCTAAGGAGGAGACTTATATAATTATATTTCTTTTAGTACACAATCATTCTGGTGCCTCTGATTCTTTTGTATTGATAATTTCTATTTCAATTACCATAAAACTATGATCTAAAACTGTCTCCCATAGTCTCAAATGACTTGTTTCATTTTGACATGTTTCTAAAATCATCATTAGCAGTAACAAAAATAACAACTCTTCTATACTCCATTTATTTTAGGAGGGCACAGACCAAAGCTGAAGGTGAGACTCATGTGTCTTGACCAAGGACCTGCTGATGCTGCAGCGGAATCCAAGCATGCAAGTGAAAGGCTATTTTAAGTTTTTTTTTTAATTATTAAATTACACTGAATGCTGCAACCAGAAAGAAACTTAAAAAAAGAAATCATTACAATTATAAATTCCTTGATATTTAACCACATGCCTCAGTAAGCTTTAGTATTGAATATTACTTTTTAATATTATCTGATCTTTAGAGCTAGAGTAGTTCGACCAAAGATATCTTTTCTAAACAAACTATTAAAGATATTAAATGTAGTAACTAAAACACACTTTTTATTATTGACCACCCATAAGCACATAATTGCTAACGTCTACCAAAAGAAAGTAGAGACCATTATATTTCAATCTCAGCAGCATTTAGTTTATATCAATAGGTCTGTCTTTGATTGGCTGAAGGACCTTGTTAAAATATATACATGGAAGTTTTGATCAAAACGCTGATTTTATCTGGCATGACCAAATGCATTGTTTTGAAAAAGAGAATTTTTCCTGCTGCCAAAATTTCCCTTTTACAAATATTTGGGCTGTCCAGAAAGTATCCAGCCATGTACTATGAAAAAGAGCCATTTATTGAAGAAGATACAAGATACAAGAACATAAGACATAGAACCCCTCAGTCCCCTTCAAAGTAGGCACCTTGGGACCTCACACAGTTCTCTCAATTGCAATTAGCTGACATATTGTATTTTCCTGACTCTCATCAATGGTCTGAAATATTCTCCCTTTCAAAGGTGATTTTAGTTTTGGGAAAAGTCAGAAGTCACAGGGTGCAACATCTGGGCTGTAGGGGGGCTGAGTCACCTCGGTGATTTGATGTTTCACCAAAAAGCTCTGCAGGAGATGTGATGCATGAGTGGGCACATTGTTGTGATGAAGCTGCCAATCACCAGTTGCCCATAACTGCGGCCTTCTGAGTCATCCAGATAGTTTCCACACAGGAATGTTCAAGCTTAATGCAAAGTTTGATGCAAATTCATTCCTCTGCTTGCTCAGTCATTTTGCATGTGATGGCCACACAGGTCACATGCTCACTCAGTGGCGTCTACCTCCCCCACTGACTAGTACAGTGAAGTTGTCATTGTCACACATGCACATTCCAGTTCACTCTCCTTGGCTGCCAAGTTACATCAGTGCCACGCAAACCATCTCGTTATAAGGACAATAGTTGGACTTTTCCTGGTCAGGCCTTGTATCAAGTATAATTTAACTTTTAGTGATAATTCATAATGAATTTAAATAGCAGCTACTAATTCTGCCCTAGGTTTGTGATTACTTTAGAAGATAAAGGTTTATGACTCAGTTCTTTTAAGTTTTGCCTGCTTTTAACAAATTAGTGCTTTTTGAATCAGAACCTTTGGACATAAATTGAAATGTATGTTAATTTAATTATTATACAAGTGTGTCTTTACAGTTTTATTCTATTCAACCAAAGTATATTCATAATAAATCAAAACTTGTAAATAAAACTTATTTTAATACTACTATGAATTTCTTCTTTTGAAACAAGAAGTAAAATCATATGACAGTATACAGTAAAACATGGATTGTAGGCAAGCAGTTACCCCTGTGACTGAATGAGCAAAGGCATGCCTGGTGGCCCGCAGAGGCAGTCAAGAGAACTTTAACCAGAGAATAGACAAGATCCAGATGTGAGACAAAGGACCAGAAGTGCTGACTGCTCTTTCAGAGGAAAATTGGGAGGTCCAAATATGAAAGGATCGCTTTCTTAAAGGGGTGTTATTACTAAAGAAAAGATGAATAGATATGTAAAATGTTTTCATGGAAGTTAATTTCTATAATTTCATTCATTATTTTTGTTTAAATAATATTTTAAATGTTTTAATAACTCCCAGATATATATCATCTTTTTACTTCTGTTCAACGAAAGTATATTCCAAATCAAGCCATAATACTTATCTTTTTCAGACATTTTATATAGTGGTTACATGAATTCACTTGCATTATAATAGTGATTTTTATTAAAAGTGTCAGATACACTATCATCCAAATTGCCTTCCCTAAACATAACCCCATATGTTAAAAGTCTGATTTCACATAACCCATTAGCTGTTCTATTTAAGTGCATCATGTGAAATTAGGAGTCACTATTATCAGTTTTAATCACATGTGCAGTAACACATTCTTTTTATCTATCTCATACCCCTTTTTCTAGTTACTGTGAACTTTCCCAGACTCTGGGCAGAGAAAATAAGACAAAAAGGAAAAAATACAATTAGTCAATTTAGCTAGTTAACTCTGGTAGGAGTCAGAAATGGAAACTTCTGGATAAAACTGGATTTTTGGTTTATTTCTTTTCTGTTCATATAAACTTAATTGTCAGGAAAAATATGTTGAAAACTCCCCAAAATATAAATAAGAATTTTTTCTTTTATTAATTGAAAATAAATGGCCATCCACCAAAATGTCTCCTCATAATTAATGTTCTAGAGGAGACCTATGCAGTATCTAAACCCTGGATACAATGAAGGATATACAATAGAAAGCAATAAATGTATTCATTTCCTTAATTTTCAAAAACATGTTTCCTTTTGTCTGTCCCCTATACCTATCCACTATTACTTAAATAATTTTATAAATACCCAAGGAAATCATCTAAGTACCAACATTTCTATAGAATATTTAAAATAGAAGTAAATTGCATAATTTTACATATATAAATTTGTGTTACATGCCTGAAGTCACTACAACATATTGAAATATCTACTTAATGTAGTTTAAAAATTATACTAATATCCTAAATTATATTATTTACTATAGTAGAGCTATTTATGATTAAATGTAGTATATAAAAATAAAAAAGTATACAATTTAATTAAGACATTTCCAAAAATTCAAAGCATAAATCCTCAAAGATAATTAGAAACCTTAAATTTTTGTTAAAAACCTAATAATATCAGAAGAAAAAAAATCATCTTCATTACAGCATATTTCTTTTTTAAAACCTAACTTTAAGGACACCCTTTAGCCTGATGGATCCCATTAAGTATATAGGAGGTGTTCAGAGATTTGACTGTTGAAGATGTAAAGTGCAAGAAGTACCTGAGCCAAATAAGCCATGGGACTTGATTCTCTCCCTGAGCATATGAGAGTTTCCTCCATGGCCAAATTTGCCTTCTGAATCAAAATTCACCCTGAACTGAACCTTGTCAACTGCACAAGCTTTAATTAAAATCATTTTTTCTGAGTCTCAACCAGATTGAGCTGTAGTTCTTTAAACATTCTTGAAAACTGCTGATGAGAATTCATGACTAACTCTGATGATTAAAACAGTTATCTAGCTGCCTTTTATTATATGATGATCAGCTAATTCCTTTCCATTTATGTTTATTAAAGCTATGTTCCTATTAGGCCCATATTGTCTTCTACCTAAGCCAGGATTTAATATTGATCCAGCCGCCCCCCCTCCCTCACCATGTGCACTGACAATGCAAAATGCTTCTATTCTCTTGCCTAGGTTACATCTTTCTTTCTTACTACTATTTCTTAATCATAACTCCCAGGAACCAAACAGATGTTTGTCTATGTGGCCAGTTTGGGTATAGTCAGTACTCTCAGTGACTCTGGCATGCTATCTCATAAATTAATAAGTATATCCCTTTAGTTCATCCACATACAGCTTAGCAAAATGAATCAAAATGAATCAAAATTACATATCCACTTACCTTTTAATTCAGCCATGCCACATTTAGTAATTACCCCAAGTTTTTATGTACAAGTTCATTCATTGCTGCAGTGTACTTAACTATAAGTGAACACAACCACAGCGAGGCCCACACATAAGAGAGTGGTTGAATAAAATATAGTAACTATACATTATGAACTATGCATATATAAAGAAAGACTCACTGTGAACTGATAAGGGGAGATTTGGGGTTGTATTATTACATGAAGAAAGCAAAGGGCAAAAGACTTTAATGCAAGAAAGGAGAAATAAAAAAATAAATGCACCTGCTACGTTGTTTAAAGAGAAACATAGGAAGAATAAACAAGAAGTTACTGAAATAAAATTCATGTGGAAAGGAGTTCATAAGGGTCTACAGGGGTGTGCAGGGGTGGAACGAACGAGAGAATTGGTTCGACGGAATCATCAGAAGGGTAGTAACGCTACTCTGAATAAATCTTCTTAAACACTTATGATTCTAATAACCATATTAATGGTTAGACTTTCAAATAAATAAAGAGGATCAATACAGATAGGGTAGAAACAAATGGAATAAATGCAGAAACAAATGAACTTGCTTGTACTGTAAATGAATAATATAATTCATTGATGGTACAGGGGAGGATCAATATAAATAACCTTGAAAAACAATATTTTGACTGTACTTTATATGTCTAAACATAAAAACTATATACAAATATTTTATTCTAGTTGGTATATTTGTTTATTACAGATATTTGAGTTAGAAGTTTTGAAGTTATTTTATGCATAATCTAGGTTTGAGCAAATAAGAAAAATTGAATGCATAATGAGAGCTAGGTTCCTCACTATTGTAGAAAAGAGCTTTATAAATAAAGAATAGGCAAGTCTAGAATGTAATTCTTTGGCATTAGATATACATGGAAGTATCAGTATGGAATAATGACTTTTCAAACACACACACACACACAGAGACAGACAAGCAGACATACTAATTTTGTTCTCTTTCTGAAAAACTCTGTTATGGGGAAAATGTGCCTCTTGATATGAATGAGTAAAGCAAAAAAAATATATAACATCTAGAATATAGAAATTCAACACAAGAGTGAGGCTCAGAAAATTATCAGGAAAAGGGTAAAGAGAAACACAAAGATTAGAATTATGCATGGGGCTTCTTGATGAACCAGTCCAGACAGGAAAAGAAAGAGGACTCCAGCAAAGATGCTTATGAGAGAAAAAAATTGATATGTTGGATTTTCTGATACATTGTATCTATATCAACAGGAGCATGACATATATGGCAAAGAGAGGTGGTAAAAATATCATCAGATAAATAGGGAATAAAATATATGAAAATGAGTCAGTTATTAATTCCAATAAAATTAAAAATATATATTGGAAAGAACAAGTAATAATATTCAACCTTTTATCAATACGAAATTTGAGTATAAGATAATTACAAATTATAATTTTTAGAGAACTTTTAACTTACAACTTTATGTTCAGCCAAATTATTATTTGAAAACTATGATATAATAAAATTATTTTCATGCATCCATTGTTCCAGAATATTGTTCTCATAACACAGAAAAGTATGGTAAGTAGAAAATTTATAAAAAGATAATAGAAGTAAATCCTAAGATAAATTATGTATCTATCTATCTGTCAAACTCAAAATGTATCAAGCAAAAGCTAGTATGGTGGAGGACTTTTAATAAATCTAAATCGTAGTTTGTGATGCTATGTACTCTGTATTTTCTGTCATTAAGTTTTGCCATTTTTGTTTATTTGTTTTGTTTCATTTTGTTTTATCTCTACACATTTCCTTTTTTAGGATATCTTTGCTTTTTTCCCCTTCAAAATCCTTGAGTTACAGGTTTAGCTTTTTATTTTTTTTATTGATTTTACAGAAAGAGATGAAGGTGGGGAGAGAAAGAAAGAAGGGCAGAGAGAGAGAGAGAGAGAGATGGATTTGCTGTTTCGCTTACTTATGCATTCATTGGTTGCTTCTTGTATGTGCCCTGGCCTGGGATTGAACCCACAACCTTGGTGTATCAGGACAATGCTATAACCAACTGGGCTACCCAGCCAGGGCCCAACTTGTTAATTTTTAATTTATTTTTGTTTTCTTTCTTTTAAAATTACATATTATGATTTACATCTTTGTCAAGTTTACAGATTTAACAGAGTAAGATGCTAACAAGGAAAATACTGTCTGTCTTTTTTTTTCCTGTGGTTAACTAGATACAGCATTTTGACACTTTATAATGAAGGATTTATTTATTTTTATTCACTTGTATATACTTCCTTAGCACTTCTCAGTATATTGTAATGTACTATCTCCTTAAAGACACACCACCAATATGATAGTATAAATTTAATACTCTATACCCACACTTGAGGTGTCCATTTTTCACTAATGTGATATTTTCAAACTTTCTCAGAATATTTTTAAAGATATGGTCTTAAAATGAAAGAATGAAGAAACAAAAATGATAGTAAAGACTCAGAACCAGATAATGAAAAAAACAAACAAACAAAAAGCAGAAATGAAGGGTTTGATGTTCTAATCAGCTTTTATATATCTCAATTTTAAACATGAATAGGTAGCCCTGGCTGGTGTAGCTCAGTGGATTGAACACTGGCCTGAGAACCAAAGGGCTGCAGGTTCGATTCCCAGTCAGGGCACATGCCTAGGTTGTGGGCCAGGTCCCCAGGGTGGGGCACACGAGAGGCAACCACACATTAATGTTTCTTTCCCTCTCTTTCCCCTTCTCATCCCCTCTCTAAAAGTAAATAATAAAATCTTTTTAAAAATAAATAAATATGAATAGATAGGTAAAATGATCTGAGAAATAGACAAAAGAGTAGAAAGATAGTGACTCAAAATGAAGGCTTTGCAGCAAACCTACTGACCAGTACCTGCAATTTAGGGCAGGAGACAGAGGCTCTATTCTACAGTTAGATGGCACAGGTGGCAAGAAATACTGCATCTCTTAGTAACCACGTTACCCTGAGTAAGTCACTAGGTGCTCAAAGGCTCACTTTTATAATTAAGATTATTATAACACTTTCTCCTTCCTAGGTATTTCAAGGATTAACTAAATTCATATAAAATATGTGTCTATTTGGCAGAGGGTATCAGTCAATAAGTGGTTATGATTATTTTGATCTCCCTGTATCACTACAAATAAATCTATATATAACAGACCAAACTCACAGTAATTTCCTTTTCAGAGAATTTCCTGAGTGGCCTTATCTGTCCTACAATACTCTACACCATTGCTCTCTGCCTACAGAGTTGCACTGTCACTATAGAGTTACACTGACCACTAGTCGCATGTGTCTATTTAAATTTAAAATAATGCAGTTACATAAAATTAAAAATTCTGCTCTTCAGTTATACTTGCCATATTTCATGGGCTCAGTAGCCACATGTGGTTGGTGACTACCCTATTGGAGGATCACAAAATTTTCTCATGGACAGCACTGATAGAAGGAGTCGCAACTTTAAGCTGAGACAGACAGATTCTCTCTTACAGGAACCCAAAGTTTGAGTGAAGGAAGATGGAGCCTTGAAGCAGTTAGGAAAAAGTCCTGTTGTTATCAACACCTTAGAAAAACTCTTCCAAACGCCTGACACTGTGTGGGAGGAGATGTCCTGGTTAACCGGCCTTTCCAAAGCATGCTTGAGAAATTCCCTAGATTCTTCAATGTACGCTGATAAATCATAAGGCAAAAGAGCACTACTTAAATTTTACAGGACTTCTGTCAAGTATATGCTTTCCTTTTAACTTTGTTTATGACATTTTTCAAGTGAAAAAAATTCTAATTTGTTATTAAGTCAAAGCTGCCTATTATTTTATCACTACTGAGATTAACAGCATTAGAAGGGCCTAGTCATTTCCACAGTTATAAAATTTCTTCTAGTACATATATAGGTTCACATTATCGATGTTTGTTTTTTCTCCATAAGATTAATTCCCCAAAGCAGCATCGCTGAGAATGTGTGTTTATTTTATTGTTTCAACACTACAAATAATGGTAAATAATTTAAACCATGTAAAAAGCGGTAGTAACAATTAAATTCCCTGACACCCCAACCCACAACCCTGCAGTTCCCTTCCCTAGAGGAAAACACATTTATCAGTTCTGTGCAATATACGAGCAGAGATTTTTTTTCCCCTTTTATGGTATTACATTTAGATTGCTAGTCAACTTCCAATTTATTTCATTTGGTTTAAGGAAGAATTGCATTTTGTTCAAATAGGTAGCCAACTATCTCAACATCTATAAAATAGTCCATTATTTCCTTGAAAAATTTTAAATGTCAACATTTTTATACTCTAACTCCCCATTTATAACTAGTCATTCTTGATGCTCCTTTCCATACCACTGACACTTCTATTCTTATGCCACTGCTCAAATATTTCTAAAATTATGTGTGAAAAGACTAACAAAGGATTAAAGAAAGATATAACAAGGCCCACTGAGACCGAAAAAAAAGCGGGGGGGCCCAAGTGAAAGAACAGATCAATGCTCCATAAAAAATACAACTAAGCACTGAAGAGATAGTCAACCTATCAGATGCACAGTTCAAAACACTGGTAATCAGGATGCTCACAGAATTGATTAAGTATGATTGCAAAATAGGGGAAAGAATGAAGGCTATGAAAAGTGAACTAAAGAAAAACACAGGGAACCATCAGTGATGGGAAGAAAACTTGGGCCTCAAATCAACGGTTTGGATCAGAGAGAAGAAATATTCAACCAGAACAGAATGAAGAAACAAGAATTCAAAAAGATAAGGAGAGGCTTAGGAACCTCCAGGACAGCTTTAAACATTCCAACATCTGAATCATAGGGGTGCCAGAAGGAGAAGAGGAAGAGCAAGAATCTGAAAACTTATTTGGAAACATAATGAAGGAGAACTTCCCTAATCTGGTGAAGGAAAAAGACTTCCAGAAAGTCCAGGAAGCTCAGAGAGTGCCAGAGAAGTTGGACCCAAGAAAGTACACACAAAGGCGCATCATTATTATATTGCCCAAGATTATAGATAAGGAGAGAATCTTAAAAACAGCAAGAGAAAAGGCGATAGTTACCTATGAAGCAGTTCCAATAAGACTATCAACTGATTTTTCAAAAGAAACCTTGCAGGCAAGAAGGGGCTGGAAAGAAGTATTTGAAGTCATGAAAGGCAAGGGCCTACATCCAAGATTACACTATCCAACAAAACTTTCATTTAGAAAAATGATATGAATGATTCCCATTTAGAATGGAAGGGCAGATAAAACTTTCCCCAGATAACGTCAAGTTAAATAAGTTCATCACCACGAAGCCCTTATTATATGAAATACTAAAGGGACATATCTAAGGAAAAGAAGAAGATCAGAAACTATGAACAGTAAAATGACAACAAACTCGCAACTCTCAACAATCAAATCTAAACAAACAAACAAACAAACAAAAAAACCTAAGCAAACTATAATAGGAACAGAATTACGGAAACAGAGATCGCATGGAGGGTTATCAGTGGGGAGGGGTTGGGGGGAGAATAGAGGAAAAGGTATAGGGAATGAGAAACATAAATAGAAGGTACAAAATAGACAGGGGGAGGTTAAGAATAGTATAGGAAATGGAGAAGCCAAAGAACTTATATGTACAACCCATGGACATGAACTAAAGGGGAGGGGAAATGCAGGTGGGAAGGGGGGTGCAAGGTGGAGGGGAATAAAGGAGGAAAATGGGACAACTGTAAAAGAAAAAATATATAAAAAATAAAAGTATAACAGAGAAACTAACTTTAAATAACAATTGATTTTGTGGCAGAGAAAAGCAATCATCACTATTTTTTCTTTTCATCATCTTTGTGTCTAGAAGAAACTTTGAATCAAATTTGTACAATATCCATTAGAAATTGATATGATTGGTTTGAATTCATAAAATTATTAGAAAAAATATATTTTGTAATAAAAAGTCTTCAAAAATACACAAAATAGACAATATACACATAAGTACTTTTTAAGTTGTAAAATACCATATAAATTATTACAAAATATTTAAAATTGAGAAGGAAAAAGTCACACATAAAATATTCAAGTATGCCTGATATGGGACAATATTCCTTCTATTGCATTGCTGAATATCTTTTGTAACTATAAATTAGCTAGGTTGGATTGCAAGACTGTATTTAGTGAACGTATATAGAGTTGATTTCAAAAGAATACATACATTAGAAAAACATAAGTATATGTTATGTGATGTTAACTATAGGGAACAAATATGATATATATGGGAATGCTGTATTATCTCTGTAACTTTTGTGTATATCTAAATATGTTCTGTAATACAAATTTTATTTAAAAGCCCTCTAGGCTTAAAATAGAAAGTGAGAAAAGCAAAAAAAAGAAAAGAAAAACATAACAAATGTATTTATTGCATATGTAGAAGGTGTGGAGGAAGTCCGACGAATCAGTGATTTAACAATTCAAATTGACTCAGAGCTTTCCTTATTTCGCATACTTCTTGTAACAAAGTATGGATGTTTCAGGACACTCTGGCACATTAGGTTCTGCCATATGATTTCAAACTTGGATTTTTTCCATTCAAATCATCATGATGTTGTCAAGTCTTATAAGTATTGTTGTAAAAGTCAAAACAACACAGTGACTCTGTTGCTATTGCTAGCCTTTGTTGTGTGTGTTTGAGATGATCACATGTAGCTTCATAAAATTCTCCTCTCTCTTCACCTCCTGGGAACTTTTAAAAAATGGTTTCCAAACTCAGCTTCCCCACATGTAAAAAATTTCCCATCAACTCTGGCATGATTTCCACTAGTTTTGGAAATTCCAACAATATTTCACATTCTGGAAAAAGGGTAGAAGTAAATAGATATTTAATGATAGAATAAAAAATAAAAACACTGAAAGAGTATAATATGTGCAGGCTACCTACAGGGCAATAAATAATATTGACAGTCATAGAACATGTACAAAACTTCAGTAAATTGTTCAAAACTAAACATATTTATGTATTTAGATTTCAGTTCTTTTGGAAAATATGATAGAGGTCAGTTAACTCATGTCTCTCTGAATTGAGTTAAAAAGACTGGTTCTGCCTTCATGGTCTGAGGAGTGCTAGCAGCAAGGGTGATTGTGGGTTCAGACTACAGCTTCTGGGTTCTCCTCTGCCATTGGCCTTATCAAAGGACAGTGTGGGCCGCACACACTGTTGGCGCTCACGCTGACACAGGCCAGGTGGTCTAGTTTGTGTCTCAAACATTTCCCCAGGGAAATGAGATAAATTCTTTGGCCATACTCCTAAAAGTCCCATTTTATCACCTCCTAAATAAGAGTTTTGGAACTAATATTAATATTTTTCTCATTATCTATTTCATCAGTCAATTTTTTAATTCAATTCAAAAGTATATATGTCTAAGTCATACCAATCTTTTGGGGTTCAGCTTCATATATAACACATAATATTTTCTAAACATTTTTTTCAGGTGTCTCAAAAACACCTTAATATCAAGAGGCCTGAAACTCAACCGAGGAATGTCTCCAAATCTGGTATTTCACACTGAAATCATGAAAATACTAGTAGTTCATGACTAACAATCTTTCGTGTTGCCATTAGCACCACATCCAGATGATCTCCAAGTCCTACCTCTCTTGCCTGCTAAATTTGTGGAATCCATTTATTTCTCCCAAGTGTGATTGCCAGCTTGCTGATCCAAGCAGTTATCTTCCTTCGTGCTGCCTGAATGCCTTGTATTCACCCTCCATCCTACCTTGTCCCCCTCAAACTAATCATATTAACTACAGCTATATTTCTTTATTCAATACACAAATATAATCATGTCACCTCCCCATTTCCACTTAAAACACGCCATTGGCATTTGATTGCTGTAAATATAAAGGGGTACGTTTACAACAGACTTTACTTCATGTAGCTGAAATTTACCTCTCATTCCTCGTATTACTCCATGATACCCCCTGATTCTCTGAGCTCTAGTAATCACTGATGTTTGTATGGTTTTCTTTCTGCTTACAACTTTGGTCTGTACCTCATTTCCCCTTGCCAACTGAACCAAAATATCACTTTTTCATAGAAGTCTTTACTTACACACACCCTCCTTTACTCACTAGTTAAGATACAACTGACATATATCTCATAACTCCATATGCTTTCTCTTTTTATAGAATTATTCAAGCTGTTTATATCTATTTTGTGTTGACTGAGATATATCTGGCATAAATATAGATGTAATGAGGGAAGTAACCATGTCTATTTTGCTTATCACCCTATCTTCATCTTTTAGTGCAATGCCTGGAAAATCAACTGCAATTAAATATATAATTGCTTAATGAAGAAGTAAATATATTGTGTCCCTATATTGCATAATCTACTCAGCTCTAAAAATGATACATAGAAAAATATAGTTTTTTTTAAAGAACTCTAACAGTCTTATAGTTCAGTCACCTGTGTATTTAAAACTGCACACTCCCTCGTCTGTCTCTAACACACTTCTAATCCTCCTGACCTTGTTTTATTTTTTTCTTATGACCTCTTGCCTTCTAATATCCTGTAAGATTTACTTTAATCATCATGTCTATTGAGAGCAGGAATTTTTGTTGACTAATAAGTCTCAATTACTTAGACCAGCTCTTAACACGTAGTAGACATTTAACAATTATTTGTTGGATAAAGAATGAGTCAATTTCCAAAAATAATAATTATGAAATGTCTTATTCAGGTTTTGTCTCCTACAACTGTGACTTTCATTCTAGTTAGCAACGCTATACACCTACAGCAGTGTTCACAATAGAAGCAGTTTGCAGCACCACCGCTCCCTGGGAAGCATTTGACAACGTCTGGAGATACGTACAGTTGTCACAACTTGGGATAGGGGATGGTCCTGGAATCTGGCGTAGAGCACGGGGATGTTACTAAACATCCTTAACATACAATCAACTCCCCACAGCTAAGAATTCTAGGGCCCAAAATGTCAATAGTGCAGGGGATGAGAAATTCTGAACCATAATATCTCTTCTGCTCTGTCCCTTTCTTTCCATCAACTTCTTTCCCTTAGCTTGCATCGTGCCTTTCTCTCTGCCATGTCAAAAACTTTCCTTTAGCTGTGCCTCTTCTTCTCTAACTTATTTTCACCTCAGGCTTACCACTGTACCCATGAGCTTTGATCAGAACTACTGAGGGCTTTTAAAATATGTTTCTGAATGTCAATATACCAAATGAGATGCCTTATATCATTTTCTCTCTTGTAGAGAAAAATGAGCCCATAATATGGAAATACCCCACTCTATCTGTGACCAGGCTATATGAAAAATGCATGGTTACCTAACCTCTTTTTGATTCAATATGTCAATTTAAAATCAAATGTTGCTTTAATGACATTTCAATAGCTTCCATTTATTTTAGGGACCAGAAACTAGAGACCTATCCCAAAGGTATATAACCTCAAAGTTTGATCCCTGATGTAACTACTCAGAGCACTGGATTTCAGGATTCATTTGATTTTGAACAACATAAGTTTTCCTTCCAAATAGTTTACAAGGGATAATTCATAGTCACTCTATGGAATTCGGGTATAGAAACCTCAACGACTCCTATTAACTCACATTCTAAACAGAAAAAAAAATTAGTTGGCAATTTTTTTTACATTCCATAAAATAAAATCTATTTGATTACTAAATAATGTGCATATGGGCCGATTACTATGACATGCATCCCCAGGACGGAGCTCTCCAGGATATCTTATTCATCATGCTACTCTCGGTGCCTAATCCATCATTACCACATACTAGGTGTTCAATAAATGTTTAGGGAGGGGTAAACAAATGCATAGCATTAATGACTACTGTTTCTTTACTAGTACACATGCAAAATTTTTAATTTTTAACATGTAAATATTTATATGATATAAAATTATTCCTTCTTTTCCTAAGAAATTCATAGAAGATAATTATACTGATATTTTGAGAAAGATTCTGAGTTTGTATTGAGGCTTACTGGGGAAAATGAGGGGATAATTGCCAATGCCTGGCATGAATCTAAGAATGGCTGGTGGAAGCACATGTAATATGCATTTAGCAGCCCTGACTAATCCTAATCTTAACCCTAACCCTAACTAACCTTAGAATAACCAGAGTTCTCTGTTTCTCTCTCTCAGGTTTAAAGGTCCACATTTTCTTATGCTATATTGGATCTATGAAAACTACTGCATTTTATAACAGCTGACATCAGTGCACATAAGACTTGGCACTTACTTGTATTAAATCAGCCTAATGTCCATTTCTGTATGTGAAAAGTAAGCCAAGTTGAGTCTACTTTGGGATTGCATGTGTGTGTGTGTGTACGGTTTGGGGTGAGAGTTACCTGGGGAAAGAGGAGGTTTTTAAGGTCCCTTGACATTAACTGATACTTAATAATGGTTGCTGAGCACTAATGTTTTAATCTGGGCTCAGAAAAGAAGGAAAATAATGTTTTGTGAATGTACCTGAAGAGACATTTGGAGCGAAGTGGGAAATTAAGAAAATATCGCCCATTTGGTAGGTTTTTTAAGGTGCTGTGAATGAAGAAAGGTAGATTTATTTTCCATTGCTATAGAATAAATTAGTACAATTTTACAAGCTTCAACAACAGCCATTAATTATTCCACAGTTTCTGTAGGTCAGAAGTACAGGCACAGCTTCAGTGAGTTCTTTGCTCAGGGTCCCCTGAGGTTGAGATTGAAGTGCTGGCCGGGTCTGGGGTCTCATCTGAAACTTGGTGTCTCCCTCTAAGACGCTCCCATTGTTGTTACTAAAATTCAGTTCCTTGAAGCTGTAGAATTCATGGAGGCTGGTAGGCCATCAGGAGAATCTGTGACTTCTAGAATTTCTTAAATTGTTTATCTGATTATGTCAGGCCCACTCAGGGTAATCTCCCCTTTGATTAACTCAAAATTAACTGATTTGGGACTCTAATTACCTCTGCAAATGTCCCTTCACCTTTGCCATGTGAAATAACCATAATAACCATATTATGGGAGTGACTATTCTGTCTAATTCCCATGTCCTGTCCACCCTCAAAGGGAGCGGTTATATAGGGTGTGCAGCAGATGAAAGGAATCTTTGGAGTTGTGTTAGACTTCTTCCAACCATACGTCCAGCTAGAGGAGAAGCTAAGGGAGCTGGTTTAACACTCATTATTCTTTTGAGGTCTAAGAGACAAAGAGAAACTCAGAACTGGGACGGAATCATCTCCTATCAAATCTAACAGATGTCTGGAAAGCTGTGGCTTACTGAGGGCCCAGGGTGGCTCTGAGGCAGGACCACGACACTGGCGTGGCAGGACAGCAGTCCCTCTGTGGGAAGAGCAGCTGCGGAGCCATTGTGAGGTTCACCAGGAATGGTCAGGGTTGGAGAACCTGAGTGAACCTAATTTCAAGTACTTGTGAAATATTACGTAGAGAGAACATAATAGGTTTCCAGAAAATTTTTGTTAGGGGTTTGAGTTTTGCAAGTTAGAACTGTAGTGGTTTAAGCTATCAAAATTAAAATTTTTATATAGTTTTGACTTTTTACATATAAGATAGTTGTTTATGATGGCTCAATTTAGAGACATTAAATTATAGATTATGTTAATATGATTTCTGTGGCGTTAGTAATATCTGCCCTTATTAGTCACCAAAACAGACAAACGAACAGACACACAAAAGCAAACAAAATAACACTGACCAATAATAAAATGTTGGAGGTTTGCTTCCCTCTGTGGTAGACATGCTCTGCTAAAGCCTGTTTCTCTGAGATACTAAAGTCTGTGGAATGTTGTAAGATTCTCTGTGTATTTAATAAAGGGAGATAACTTAAAAGCCTGAGAACTACAAGAAAAATGCTCCTTTATTACAAGAAATTGTTGTACTATATGGTTGTGCACCGTGTCCTACTAGTAAATGACCCTGGCAGCCACTTTACGAAAAAAAACTATTTTTACTTTCAGCCTCACCAGGATTTTGTGTTAAACTGTCTCATGCCCTCTTGCATTTAGGATTAACTTTACTTCTGGGTTGTTATACAACATAATAGACACCATCACTAGTTCCAATTGGCCTGTAAGTGGAAAGAAACTATAACTCTAATCTATTCTCACACACAAAAAAAACCTTTCTATTCTGCCTTCACCACTTTCCTCCCTTACATTGGGGGATACTCTTCAAAAAATATATTCATTTATGTACCTGAAATGACGGTTGCCTTGTTAGCAAATTTATGATATCAAACAATAAATGGAGCATGTTACCAGCAATATTTACCAGAGCATTTTTACCATAATTAAAGATTGAAGTTATCAACAAAAAGCATACATGACCACCCTGAACAAGAGCGATGCAAGCGGGACACTTCCACTGGCTGCTGTCCTGTGATGGATTGTAAAGCTAAACAATCACTAGATATCCCTTTCACTTAACAGACCATCAGATTCACAGCGGATTCTGACAAGCTGGAATTGCTTTTGTGGGAGGAAGGGGCATAGGATCTATCTTGGAATAAGAGTTCGGATTGTCTAAAATATATAAGAATTGTTTTCCTAATGCAAGAATTGCATTTCCCATCGTTGCCTAGCAGGGAAGAAATATGAAAGCCCCAGTTGAACAGAATGATCTCTGTATGATTTTAGGATTTTCAAAATGCTATAACTGTTACTTCAGCCTCATTACAACTGTGTTCTGTCTAATAATAAAATGGAATGAGAAAAAGAAAGTAGGACTCCATTCTACATGTAAGAATGGAAAAACTAAAAGAAAAGAGAAAACAAGTAATTTTCATATTATATAGATAATAAAGTGACATTTAATTATATTTTCATTCATGGCATAGCCTAGTATTTATTTCCTATTACACAAAAGAGAAAAGACAGTTACTTAAAGAGAAACCAAGAAATGTGTAAGACAATAGGAAGGACATAAATATGCATGCTTGGAAAACCCATCTGTAATTCTTCGATTTGTCTTTTTGAAAAAGATGCGTGGATTTTCCAGCACTGAAATCGACCCACTGACACTTTGGCTTCTTATATACCTAGTGTTTGTTGAGTCACAGCTGTACTGTGTCTATTTATGGATGATAGTGACTTGTGTGTTAATAACAGTAATTGACTTCCACTTTCAACCAAGAAGGAATATTAGGGATTTAACCTCTCTGACCATAAACAATGTGAAACACCATAAGGGAGAACAGTTTTTAGACATTAAACAATAGCATGCCACACTGTGTTCCCTATGAGAAAGAAAACAACCGAAATGAAGATTACAATTACAACCGTTAACTGTGTGGAAATGGAGGGGAAATCCACACAGAACCCAATGATCTCACTGAGTTGAGCAGACAGAGGTTAGAACTCAGAGAGTTCTTAAACAAATAATCAAAATCAATACGAACCTATAGATAGAGAGAACAGATTTTTGGTTGCCAGAGAATAGGGGTTTTGGGAGACTGAATAAAAAATGTGAAGGATTAGGAGGTATGATTTAGTAGTTACAATATAGTCATGGGGATATAAAGTACAACATAGGGAATATAGTCAATAATATTATAATAACCATGTATGGTGCCAGGTGTATATTTGAAATATCAGGAAGAACATTTATAAAGTATATGATTGTCTAACCACTATGCTGTATACCTGAAGCTAACATAAAACAATGTTGAATATAAACTGTAACTGAAAAATAAAATAAAATAAAATAAATAATTAGGGCAGTCACTTGAAAAAAGTAACAGTAAAATGGCTGGGTGATTTTTAAAACAGTAAAGAGATTAGTGTCTTTGAAGCAGTTGAGGGAGAGAGAGGAGTTCGAAGAAGTGATAAGGTGATTGCTGGAGGGGGAGTGGCTGGGGGCATGTGGACAAGGATGTGGTGGGACAAATGGTGATGGAAGGAAACTTGACTTGGGCTAATGAATACACAATGCAGTGTACAGATAATGCATTGTGGAATTTGTGCACCAGAAATATGTATATTTGCTAAACAGTGTCACCTCAATAAATTAAATTAAAAAATTGATTTCAGCATCCCCAAATGCCCATATTACTTTTTGCCATTGCCTTTGAAATAGTTGTAACATCTTGCTGGTTAACTCATTAATTAATAGTTAAATAAGATCTTTGGCATGCATAGAAAAAAGAAGTAAGAAGTGATGAGAGGCAAGATTATGTAGTACTTTGTAGGTCAAAGTAAAGGGCTTTGGCTTTTACTCTTAAATGAATTTGAAAGAAAGGATTATGATCAATGAAATATGATTAAATTTACATTTTAAATGGCCACTCAAGCTATTGGGTTGAGTGTTGATTGGAGGAGGGCAAAGACTGAGTGTTGATTGGAAGAGAAGCAGCATAATTAGGAGGTTATTATCGTCATCTCGGTAAAAAGTGATGGAAGTTTGATAAAAAGGTGCAGTCACAGTTGGATTCTTAGGTGTATTTTTAAGTTAGAGCTGACATAATAGAAATGTTGTTGAAATAGAGAGGAACCCAATTTGTCTCAGGATTTTGATCTGAACATCCAGAAGGATAAAGTTAACAACTAAGATGGGGAAAATTGCAGGAGATGCAGGTTTGGTGGAGAGTATCAGAATCACAGTTTAGTTTTATTAGGTGTGAGATGCCAGTAAGACATCCTGGGAGAGATTTAATTAAATCATGAATTTATAATCAACCTCTCCTCTCTCTTATTTATAATATACCTGCTGATAAAATTCAGAAGGAAAGAGAAGTAACCCTAGAATCCCAACTGGGAAGCCCAGTAATATTACATAACCATTGCTTCTATTAATGCTATGTCTACATAGGCTAGGGGAGTGTTAAAATAGGGTAAAGATTATGCCAAATTTCCGATGACCATTGTTGACCTGCACCTTTCCCACTCAGCAGAGGCTACTGATATGTAAAGTTATATGACTGAAAATAGTTTGAAATAGTTAAGATTTAAATCAGTATCAAATTCAGTACTTTATCTATTATTAGAAAAAAATTCATGGGACATCTTTAAAGTTGCCACAAGTGAGGAACTGAAAATATAAAGTGAAATCCAATCAGTAATACTTTAAAATTGCAAAGTCTTATAGAAGGAAAAGAAGCACTCCAGTTGTAACCTGTAATCATAGACTCTTTGCTTCCTAAGACCTATTTAGAAATGCATGTAAGCTGGGATCAGATTCATAGCCAAATGGTAGATTCCCGTTTGTTCTCAGAAACATTCTCCCATTAATATTTGTTACGGAGTCTGTGTGATGCTCTTATTCCATAGGCTAAATTGTCTCCCAAAAGTCATCTGTGACCCTCAGGTAAATAAATTTCTTTGCCACAGCTTAGTGAATTATTCCAACACATGTCACAGTTCAGGGTCAAGCTGACTGTGAATTTATGACATGCACAGGCACAGGATTTGTGTGTATCTATGTGTGTGTCTCACACCTGCATGTACACGCAGATACATATAGGGCCAAGGTTTTAGAATAATGATGGTTTAAATATTTGACCCTGCTTCACACCAAAACTCAATTGACTGAAGGGAATAATGCAGAGTCTTCCTAAATGATGCCAACCATCTGTACTTATTTACAAAGGTTATGGATTGATGCTTTAAAAGACTTCTGCATCACAAATGTAATTATTAATTATTATGTTACTAGGACATTTGTAATCACTTCAAAATTAACCTTTATAGTCTCAGGAGGTCTGTATTTATAAGTCACTTGCTGTCTCACAGAGAGACTAATTAGTCAACAAATGATAAGTACAGAAAGAACACAAATTAGTTCTTTGTTTACTGACACATGGTTGTACCATATAATTTGTATTATAATTAAAATGCTTTATATTGCAAACAAAATATATTTAATTTGGGAATAGAGAATAACAACAGTTTCAAGTGTTCCAGGAAATATATTGACAGATTCCCTGGGGTTTACTATTTAGGCACTCACAATGCAAAAAATAAAAGGCAAAAAAAAATAACTACAATATAACCATTATCAAAAAAGACTTTCTTCTTTTCCAATGCCATTGTTTGAATTTCAGACTAAGATACTATCATCACAAAAGCCAGCAAATATGTTGAAACAGAGAGAACAAAATAATCTAGACATTAGGGATAGTTTTTTTTTCTTTGTTTTTAAATATAGCAAAAAACATTTTTTCTGTAATGCCTCATAAAAAATAATGTTTTCAAATAGTGAAACGTTTATAGAGAAATCTTGACTATCAATTACCCATACAAAGTGTCAGGTACCACTAAGCCATGTTATTAACTTCCTTCTTGTTTAACAAAGAAATGAGGCGAAAATTGAGGGGTTAAAATTTTAGTTATCTTTTTTCTGTGTGAACAAAAGCATTGATTGTTGCTGTTTATTTTGGTTTTGTAAGAAAATGCTTTTTCCCTTTACTGTTTATATGCTAAATAACAAAAACACACAAAAATGTGGGTCTTGATTTTTTTCACTATAAGTGATAATAGATTTAAATTATGTTTTTGTGTCCTCAAATTTTATCCTTTCATTTAAAGGACTTTTAAATTTATTTCCAGTAATTGTAATTAATTCTCCTTTAGAATTTCCTTTTATTCTATTTCTGATCATTTTGTTTCATTTCATATTATTTTCTCTTGGACCATTTTTGGCAAATGTATTTTTAAGTTACTTTCCGATTGTTCTTTTTTTTTAGTAAATCTTTCTCCTGACTTTTAATGTTGCTGTTTATTATTCTGAATATTAATTTCTTCATAGATATCAAAATGTGACCTTGTAGGTTGAGGTGAGAGTTTGTTACTTTGTTTTTTGGGCGTTTTTTTTTTTTTTCAGTGTTTATTCTTTCTTGTCTAGCAGTTCTGAAATTTCCCTAACACCTCCGGTCATGGATGCTTGGCCCAGATCCTGAGCATTGAGCTACGTCTGCTTCCTCCCATCCTTTAGTAGGGGGATTTAAATAAGCTATAACTTCAATACTAGTTACAAGGTGGTTCTTTCCATCATCTTTCACAAACAATGAAATCCCAATCAGCCGTTTCTCTCTACCCATGGTGCTTGCTTCTGCTCCCCTACTTTCTGTGAACGTGCCTGCTAGCATTCTCCATCAGCAGGAGGAGTGCCAGCATCCTTTGGCTTCAGCCCTCTCGTCATCACATTGCGCTTTGGTCCCATAAGTGAGACAGAGATGCTTACGTTTACTTAACAAGTTCACTAGGGTTTCCAGACTCTATTTGTCTGAGATGGTAAGAAATGGTACAGAATTCCAAAGAAAAAAAAAGCATGCAGAAACAGCTACTTTTGCTCTTTATTCTTCATTTTCTATCATATCATTTTTGAACATCCCTTCACATCCCAATGGTAAATTGCCAGACTTTCTTTCCATTGTGGTCTAGTAAAGTGAAAATTTTGACATTAAAAATAGCACAATGGTTAAAGGCATTGGCTTTGACATTGAGTCCAGTGGTCAAATATTACCACTTAGCAAACAAATCATTTATCCTTTAAGAACTTGCACTCTATCATATAAAATATAAGTAATTATATAACCACAAAATAATAACAATAATCAAGAGAATAAATGAAAAGTCTTAAATCATAGTAAGTATCCACTAAATATTAACTATTTTATTAGTGTATATTTATAATTAGTTCTTTACCTTATGAACCATCCTTTAAGGCAAATTACGAACTTCAGTTGGAAAAAGATGAGAACACTTTTAACTTAAATTCTTCAATTTATTCTATGACTTTTAAATCTAGTGGAATTATATTCACATCTTCTTTGATTATCAGGGTTCATCCATCATGTGTCAGAAAAATGATGGGATGTTTCAGGTGACACTTGCCAACTACGTTATGGATGTGACTGCCATGTGAGACTCACTCTTCACCACTAAGTTGGCGAGCACTACATTTTTGCTGTTTAGAATAAAAAATGGAAGTCTACACACCCATGAGGAAAATCCTCACTGTAATTCTTGGAATATGAGCTGTTTGTTACTATAGTTGTAAAAGCTCAGATATTGGAGGAATACAGTCCTGTTTTCCCTTATTGACTATATCGCTTATGGTGTGACTTTAAGTACATTATTTTACATATTTGACTCACATTTTTTCATCTCTAAAATGAAGAAAGAATATGTTCTAAGTTAATTGTTAAGATTAAATGAGGTTTTATGTATAATTTGATACCAAATTGTCTGCTATGCCACTAATGTAAATTTTAGTTTATGTCTTTCCCCCTTTTTTTAACAGGTTTGTTTTAAGTTCCAATGGGAAACCATCAGAAGAATTGGCTAACATCAATTATATAATAATTTTTAAAAGTTATTCATTATCATCTTTATCATCCACCTTAAAATCACAAAACCGTGAAATCTATGGCAGAGAAATAGCTGATCCAGCCTTTAATTCCAAACCCCTTCCCTTGTGTATGATTTTTTGTTAGAAGCCATAAAGGCTAAAAATTCAATTTTCCAGCTTCTCATACAGCTAGGAAAAAACATGTAACACAGTTATGGCTCATGAAATAAATGTAGAAGTCTTCCTATACCTGTTTTCTTCCTTTCTTCTTCTAAAACATGGATGATAAATAGGTGATGTGGTGATAAACAGGCATCTTTCAACACTGAGCAATGAGCTCACATCTGAAGAGGGTGAAATAGATGTAAAAAAGCTTTGTTTTCTAAGAGAATTACTGAGTTTCTGTACCATACCTGTATTCCCTCCTTCTAGAATTATTTTTATATTAGGAAAAACGTAATTATTTGGCTGGTTTTCTGATTTTTGCTACTTAATATCATTGCAGTCTAACTCATGTTCAAGCTTTATGTTTCCATAAATGAGAAATTGGAGTAAGCAATGTTGGAATGAAAAAATCTAAAAATCTATGTTTATTCAAAAAGTAGTTATAATCTTGAATGCGTATTTTTATATATAGCCCATTATATCACCCTTTTGTTCCTTATTCCACTGTATTGCCATATTATTTAAATTAAAACTTTAATTAAAATAGTAAGTATTCTAGATAAATCAGATATCACAGAAATACAATGCAAAGATAGCAATTCTCTGTAATGTAAAAAGTAATTTGTGATAATTGTACAAAGTAACAATTTAGCTACTCAGAAGAAATCTCTTTCTACTTTGTTTTTTGCTTATTTTTCTAGTACTTTCTGCAAAACATACTTATAATATTTATTGATTTATAAAGTTTAGACATAATATATTAACACTTCATTTTTATAGATCATTATTTGGCTCACATTCACCTCCATATTCCTCCTGTCTTTCCAATGTGGTTACATCATTCATTTTATTGATATTAATAATTAGCCTGTAAACTCTCATGAACAAAATAATGATATATGCTTGTACTTCTTTTTTTATGCAGCTCCCCACCTAGAATTTTTGCCTTGAAGTTTAAAAAATATTTTTCCTTTATCATTTTTTTATTGTTTTTCAAATACAATTGTCTCCATTTTCCCACCACCACTTTCCCCTGCCCTACCACCCTCCCCTCCATCCTTCCCCACTTTGGCTTTGTCCGTGGGTCCTTCATACATGTTCCTTTGTGACCCTTTCCCTTCTTTCCCCTGTTATCTCCCTTCCCCTTCCCTCTGGTTACTGTCAGTTTGTTCGACAAATGTCTTGAAGTTTTACAAAATGTGCTTACTGGTGAGTTTATGTCATTCATTTCACAGAACTTTCAATGCATCTGCTCATTCCGATGACTGACAGGATTCAGTTTTGAGTAATTTTCTTTTATATTTGCCAATTATCTTTGTTTCATTTTTTCTGTTCTATCCTTCTGATATTGAACCTCATAAAATCTCATAGTCTCCCTTTTTATTTCATTTTCCCTCATAGTTGCTTCCTATTCTAAAAGATTTTCTAAAAGATTTATTTTTATCTAATATTTCTGTTAGATTTTGTTTCCATGTTAGCCATCATATTTTAAACTTCCAAGAGCTCATTGCTTTAATTTTAAATAGTATTGTATTATTTTCTATGTTTGTAATTATTTCATATTCCTCAAAGGTATATGAAAATTGGATTTTTTTAACCTTTTGTAGGGTAAGGAGCATAGAAGTTTTCTTTTGTTCTGTGAAAGAACAATATTTCTTCCAGGTTCACATTTTTCTGTTTGTTTGTTAGCTCTATTGCTCATGTTAAAGGGTTTATTCAAATGTCTGGTTTCACTGATTAATCTGCTATACTTACTAATGAGAAATTTAAAAAAAAAACTGATTAAAGGTTTTGGGAAAGGAAGAAGGGCTATATTAAGTGTGTTTGGGAAAAGAGTTTTGTTTTTCACTGGGGAAATTCCAGGTGCCAGTTTTTCCAGAAACTGGAAAGAGTAGATACCAGGCTGGCTGCTGATATTTTGTTTTGAAGGTTGAGGGTATGGATTTTAGAAATTAACTGTGTGATATAGAGATTTTCACTTGATCCTTCATCTTCATCTTCATGTGTCAAAATCTGCCTTCAGTCTCTATTTGGCATCTCAGATTTGAAAACCTCCTTCTTTATTTTTGTCAGAATAGGGATGTAGGCATTTGAGTCCTAGCACCCTGTGAGTACAATTAAAGAAGAGAAAACTTTGATTCTTTCAAATATTGACTTCCAAACAATCCACTTATTAGGTTATTTAATTTGTTTCTGCTACCTGTTTTAAGCAGCATCTTTGAGATAGAAAACATCTCTGTGATTCAGTGAGTCTAATTAACTTTCTTCTCATATGCATCAGCATGAGAATATTTTATACCTTCCTTCTTTCTCTACATTCATTTATTTGCATAAAAGTTTATCAAGTGTCTTATCTCCAAGCCTCTCTCCAATTTTTCTCTGTGTGGATTTTCTTTTCCATAATTATATTTTAGTGAGCATTGGGAGAAATAAGAGAAAAACATATGTGGTCAATACAATATATTTTAAATGATATATTGTATATTTATACAGTATATGAAAACTAAGATTAGATGAGGTCATACCAATGATAGCAATTAGAATGGGTTGTGAAATGCTTGTCTTTCTATGAATATGGATTAAGAGTGCTCTCTCAAAAGAGCCAATCAATTGGCAAAAGAAGAGCAGAATAATGATTAAATATTTGAAAAATATTGCCAATTAAAAAGACAAAGTAATTGGGAGCATGTAGCCTAGAGGTGATAAACGGGCAGAGAGGGATGATTCAAGGCTCAGATTTGGTGACTTGTTCCCTTTCTGTCTTCCATCTACACAAACAAATACCTATGTCGTGGACTGTAGAATTCCTTTTACATAGACTGAGATGATTTAGACAAGTATTACAGATTCAATATTATGTGAAGGAGTTTATGAACATAATATAAAGATCTGAATTTAAAGAATAAGAGACAAAATTACATAATAACCTAAATAGGCAGCCCTCCAGTTTTGCACAGTACCTTGTAAATGATGCGCATTGCATTAGTTTCCTATGTCTGCCAGAAGAAATTAATACACACTTGGTGGCTTAAATAATAGAAATAATTTCTTTCATAGGTCTGGAGGCCAACATCCAAAATTGAGCTGCCAGCAGGGCTGTGCTACCTCTGGCTCTAGGGAGAATCTGTTCTGTGCCTTCTTCCAGTTTCTGTTGGCTACTGCCATTCTTACGGGCACATCATCCCAATCTCTGTCTCCGTGTTCGCAATGCCCCCTCCTCTTCTCTCTGTTTTCTATTGTCTCATATTTCATTCTATCTTTCTCTTATAAGTAACTTTTTCACATGATTTGGAGGGCCCACTTGGATAGTCCAGGATGATCTCACCTCAAGTTCTTTATAATCACAGGTCCCGGAAATTAGGACATGGACATATTTTTGGAGCCACCGTTCAACCCACTAAGCCCATGTGTATCTGAACCATGTGCTCACATGGATCTCAGTTATCATGGAACTGTGTAAAGTGAGACCTACCTGTAATTTATACCAATTATGTAGGTTTTCTAGCTGAAGGGTTAAAACCTGCAAATAGTTCTCAAATCACCCAGGTTGGCTTAGCATGACAAAAGGGAATATCATAGATGTCGAGAACCAGAATATAGTATTATAGAGGGCCAGTACTCTATCACCAGAAATGTGAGAACAAGACTAAAGCTATGTATGTACAACAGGGCTTCTGTGACCATTCACTAAAGTAGGGCCAGATGCTGCATGACATACCCAGCTTCCTCCAGAAATTTATTCTAGTTGGTCATTAGTCCATCTTCATGAACTCACATCAGATCTGATATAGGCAATGTAACATAATGGTGAGTATGTATGTTTTTAATGGATTGAAATTATATAGTGTGTTAAGTAGCCATTTATTTTACATTTAAATGCTGGTGGGGCGAAAGTAGCTTTACACTTGTCTAGATAGACAATAATACAATAATTAATAAATAATAATATAAGAATAAAATCTGTGTTTCATGGACTCACAACTGTAAACCTACTTTTGCTTTACCCTGTATATTATGTAGTGAAACTTATGCTATTATTGGTTTTAAATACATATTGATTTTATTGGTCTTGTTAGTTTGCAAATGGGCACAGGAAAAGAGTATCAAATTTTTGGAGATCATTAACAATAGAATTTGCAATAGTTTAATATGTTCTCAACACAAATATGCAAAAGTATTTAAAACTAACAAAGTGAATGTTCGTAAATTAGTCTTTTATGTGTATGATCTAAATATCAATAGGAAAAGTCCACCTTTATAGTGAAGACATTAAACAGCCAGTATCAAATCACCAAAATATGAATATTATGTTTGTTATATAATTAGTGCTCTTAAAATGTGTGGTAATTCATGTAGTCTTAATTTTATGATTTTATTAAGCAAAGAGGATACAAATTGGAGAGGTTGTTACTGGAGCCATGGACTCAAATATTCTGGTCAAATATTTTCAGAAGTTAATCAATCTAATAGCCACATTTCAATGGTTAGAAAATAGTTCCGGGGGTGGATCTATTGTAAGTGAAAAATGTTATTCATTCTAAGTTAATAAGGAGAGAAGTCATAGAGATATGGGTAAATGTGTTAATATTAAATGGGTTTGAATTCTGAATTTATTACCTATTAACTCTGTAACCATTTATAAGTCCTTTCATTCCTCTATACCTCAGATTCCTAATTTGGGATAAAGATAATAATGTTACTAGGTCGTTAAGATTAAATGAGTAAATATACTTAAAGTGCTAAGAATGATAAGAGCTTTATAAACCTTAACTATAATTCTTATTATCATTTCAATGATAATATCTTTTAGCAATATCTTCACAGGTATATCCAGCTAAAGTTATCAGTTCTAGTTCTTAGCTACCCAAGTATAAGCACTTGAGACTAGAAGTAAGCTAAAGTACTGTACCCAATGGCTTCAACTAACTAAATTCATCTAAAAGTAATTAATACCTCTTTGTGACAGTTATTGAGCTGGAAAGTAATTAGTTTTAGCCTTCAAAACTTTATAGTTTGGTTAGGAAGCTAGGTAATTATAAAATAACTCAATATAGTATTACAAGCTCGGCTACAAAGAGAAGGTGCAGAATAGTAATAGGGAAGTTAATTTTTTCCTGTAGGTTTTGTAGCCCTGTGATCAAATGGATTTATGAACACTTCTTTAGCTGGACTTTAAAGTCTTAGATTGATGAGGATGGCATATGAGACAGAGCGTGTCCACAGACCTGGGAGTCGTGTAATTCGAAGCAAAGGGCATGCATAATGTGATGAAGGAAAATAAGGAAGAGGCATTTGCTTAGAACTTTATACATGAGGATGAAGAGTATATTTTCCTTGGTGACACGGGCAAATTGTTAGTGAATATTATTGTTTTTATTTTCTTTTTTAGCAATGGAAATGGCATATTGGAGCTTCATTTTAGAAAGATTCATTTAATTTGTAATTTAGGATGGATTAAAACAGGGAGTAATAGAATCAATTACAAGACTACTCATATATAAATATCAGTCTACATGAGAGATAATGAAAGTATGAGTAATGTATTTGGGAATGTGGGTGGCGTACATAAATGATACTATGGTTGGCTATAAAGGAGAAAGGAGAAATCAAAGAAAGTCCTGGGTAGTTAGTTCTGACAAAGAGAAATGAAACCTTATGAGGAATGGAGAATAATGCTAGGTGAGTATAGAGTCACCAAAACAAAGACAGATATTTTCATAAAGGAGAGGCTGCCCATCACTACCAGGTACCACTAGAAATTTCATAAAAGTGAAGTCTGAGAAAAGGTATGACAAATGGGAACTTTCCAGAGTAATTTTAGTAGAATTTGGTCTCCTTTAGTAGGCTTAAGAATTCAATGGGTGCTGGAAGAAATATTGGGCTGGCCAAAAAGTCCATATGGTTTTTTTTCCATTAAATATAAGACACATTTTCATTTTCACCAATAACTTGATTGATTTGGATAATTTGAGTATGTCACCTATCTCACGCATGGTATAACATTCAATGTTCTCAATTAATGTCTCAATTTTATGGCTACAAATTTCCACTGGTTTATGCTACTGTGGAACTTCAGCCAGTGAGAAATCACCATCATCAAACTTTGCAAACCACTTTGACACATTTGATCAGTCACAATACCTTCTCCATACAGTGCACAAATCTTTTATTGTATTTCAGTTGTGTTTTTACCTTTCTTGAAATAAGAAAGCATAATATGCTGAAAATATTGCATATTTTCTTCCATCTTCAATATTAAAATGGCCACACCAAAATTCACCAGTTTTTATGTTTTCTTAATGCACGTTGATATGATAGCTGTCACAATACAATCTTAAAAAAATGTTTCAAATGAAGTTAAAGACAACTAAGTCATCTCATGGAAAAAAACAACTGAAGTTTTTGGCCAACACAATAACATTTTATATATATAATATGCACACAGCACATACATAGGTTGACTGAATAATGAGTAACCGTGAAAAATAAAGATTCATGAAAGAAAGAAAAATTCAAGTAGATAGGTATGAGCCTTTGAAAGTGTGTGGTTTGTTTTAAAAAATGGAGAAAAATTAGAGATATTTTCAGAAAAAAAGGTTAAAAGTGAGACTAATTTAATATTTTGTGGTACCGTGAGATAAGAAGTGAGCCTACTTCCTAAAATAAGTATTTGAAATTGTAGTGTAGGTTTGAATAATATCGAATAAGGTTGGATGAACTGTCACAGAGAATACAATTAATTCCTCACATTGGTCATAAGCAACATGATATAAATAAGATTATTCAAGTGCTACTGAGGACGTAATATAGTAAACAGAATTGTAATGATTTTATGATATCTAACTACATTTACCCATCAAAGACAAGGGAGAGATAGAGCAACAACAGAATGAATACCAGGGTTGGGTCTCCACAAAGCAGAACTGGTGAGTATTCAGTGTTAATGAGACTTAAAGATTCATAACAAATAAATATCCTAACCATGGCTAGGCATAGAAACAAAAGGTGGAAAAGCGATAGACTGAGAAAGGCAGAAGAATATAGTACAATAAAATCATACAGAAAACTGGTTCAGCAGTGGTAAAGAAATGTGAGAAATCAAAGGAACAACAAAGTTGGCTCCTTAAAGGTAGGTTAGATGAAGTTAAAGAATTGAAGCTAGAGGTCTTTGTATTGAATGTATTTAGTAACAGAATGTTAAAATATGTTTTCTTTCTATTTTTTTAAAGATTTATTTATTTTTAGACAGAGGGGAAGGGAGGGAGATAGAGGGAGAAAAACATCACTGTGTGGTTGCCTCTCATGCACCTCCTACAGGGAACCTGGCCTGCAACCCAGGTATGTGCCCTGACTGGGAATTGAACCAGCAAACATTTGATTCACAGGCTGGTGCTCAATCCACTGAGCCACACCAGTCAGGATCTCTTTCTGTTCTTTAATAGGAATAAGGTATTAGATTAAGCCATGGATCAGATGCAAACAAATAATATACAGGAGAAATTCACATCAATTTTTTCCATAAAACACATTAAAGATAAGTTTAAGATATATCACAATTATGAGACTTACTTCTCTTAAATGAATATATGGATAATCCTGTAATTTTCATGGTTTTGACTTCTCTTATTGATAATATGATTCATCTTCCATTCATTCAGAAATTTGTCCATTCGACAAATTCACTTTGTACCACATTCAAAGGACTATACCAGAAAGCATACCTAAAGAAGGATACAAATGCTCTTTTCATAGACTTTCATATGTAGTTACAGAGACAAACACAAACTAAATAATCACAGCCAGAAAGAGGATATATGAAATTTCCATGGGAGCTTAAAACAGAAGAAGTTGATGAGGTCAAGGCAAACATTTCTTTAGGAAATTGTACTTGACCTGACAACTGAAGGCGAGAGAGCAATAAATGCATTTTATGTTTGTTACTGGGCAAGAGGGAGAGGTTAACCATAAACAGTTATGTGTTCTACAAATAGGTATAACTGTTTGCAAACAATATGGATATAAGAGAGAAAAGCATATTTCAAGTACTGGGTTCAAGGAACTGAACACTGTCCATTATGATTTGAGTTCAGAAACAGGCAGGGAGATACAGCAGGTCTTCATAAGCCATATTAAAGATTTTAGTCTTATTTTAAAAGCAGTTGGGCATCAAGCAACCACTTCAGCAAGAGTTAGCATAACTAGGTTGCATTTTGAGATCCCACTGGCTGCAGGATGAAGGTTACTTAGTGAGCTTTTGCAGTAGACTAGAAGATATGAAGCTGATTCAATCAAGGGTTGGAAGGGGAAAAATTTTCAGGAATGCATAGGTTATATAGAAAGTTCAGTTGACTGACAGGACTTAGCGATGGATGGCATGCGAGTTAACGTAAGTTGTCAAGGACATCTTTTTTTTCTTTGTATAGTTAAATGAATGATGGTATCCTTTATTCAGATAGGGAACTCGGGAAGAGCATCATGTTTTAGAGAAAGTGAACTGAAGTGCTTTGTCTTTGAGATATTACATGCGGTTTTCCTTTGAGATTTCATGATGTTAAGTTAGCAAATGTATATACCAGTGTAGATCCAAGCTGTGAAGTTTCTAATAGCTGGATGAAGAAGACTATAATCGCAAAGTTGTGTTCAACAAAGTAGCAGGAAATCCAGGGCATTGGTGTCATGAAAACAAGGAAGGAATGTTTGCTTTTGCTCAATTTCATTTTTATTGCTGTTTTTGTTTTATATTTCCAAGAAGGATATGGTAATCAAATATGCCTAATCCTGCTTAAGGCCAGATATATTGAGAAGTGAAAAATGCCAAGTATCTTTGGATATATAGAAGTTTTTTTAATAACTTGCGTATAATGACTCAGCAGAATGGATGACAGCGGAAGTAGATTAGAATGGATTGAGATGAGGGTAGGAGTGAGGAAATAATTGTTGAGAAAGTTAAAACATGGTGAAGTTTATTTTAAGAAGACGAAGTGGGGGGAGGGAGTCTTCTTCCACTATCATAAAGTAACTGGAATTGAATTTATTTCCCTAACATAAACAACTAGAACACCAGACAAAACATAAGGAACAACTATTTTCCGACATTGGTCTACAGTGATAGTGGCATTGTGACCTGGGAAAGAATGAGCTGTGCCTTACATTTGCCCTGCTTTTCTGTCTAGAGATTCCTTGACAAGAAGGAAAATCCTAAGACATTCAGGGAATTCTGGCAGAAATAAAGACATAGAGATGAGCATTCAGTGGGAATGGTGGTGAAATTTACAGAACAAATTAACAGAGAGAAGGATGCTATTCAAGGAAAGAGCTCAAAAAATCTATATAAAGCCTTCTTTGAATATGCTGTTGAATTATAAGCCACAATTGCATATGTGGAAACCCTACAAGGTAACTCAAAAAGAATTTCCAGGAAACTTTAAGAAAGGCAATTTCCAAAGCAAATACAGTGCTAAAATACAATAACATTCTTGCCAATAAAAAGGAAATAATTCTTTTAAGCAAAGATGATTCAGCAGAAACACTAGGAATGTCATACTTTACTAGTAGAACTAAACAAACCCTAATACAATGATTTTCAATTAGGGATGATTTTACCTCCCCGGAAGTCTATGGCAATATCTGGAGACATGTTTGTTGTCATATTTAGCATGGGTGGTACTACTGGCTTCTGCTGAGTAGAAGTCAGGGATGCTGATAAACATCCTGCAATGCGTGGGAGAGTCCTTCACAGCAAAGAATTATCCAGCTAAACAGTCAATAATGCTGAGGTTAGAAAATCTGTACTAGAATACTATAGGGAGTACTATCTTTAGGTATGGCTAGGGGCCCTGCTCCTGGCCCCACGCCTCAGGGGGTTGATCCCAATTTTTTAAAGGAAGTCCCATTCCATTGCCTGAGAACAGCTGAGGCTGTGCGTGGGATGCCCTTGATTCCTGACCAGAACTGGTGTGGGCTCGGGTCCCCATATCTTCAGTCAGGGCTCTCAGAACCTTCCTATACCAGGATCCAGGGTGAGTCAGGATCTGAATTCCCCTTGCACTCATGTTTAATTGTCTAAGGGCTGCAAGTTTATCACTTATGGTCACTAGCATAGTATTTCTTTCATAAGATTGTGTGAGATCGAGGCACCACAATGGTATATACATGCTGGTTTGTTGTGACTCTCTCTCATGTTGGACATATGGTAAATTCAACCATTGTTAAGCTGATGAAATTCTATCACTAACTCTTGAGCTGAGAAGCTGTGTGGACTCATAGATCACCTCTCCCAACCATATGTCACCACCTTGGTCTTCAGCTGCTGAGGATAGTGAGGTAGAAGCAAGTATCCTTTACCCTATTCACTCTGTCATTGCCTTTGGCACCCAACACAGTCACTCCAACAAATTCATTGGATTGTGAATCAATCAGTCTTCCAGGGTGGCCATGCCCATGTTCTCCAAGCATTTTCATACCATTGCTCTGCAACACCAATGGGCTTTTTTGATTATGCCCTTTCTTGATTCCAAACTATATGGTGATGTTGTGCTTTCCTATGTTGGCCATCCTTTTCCAGGTGAAGAGCATTCTTTGAGCAACTGGCACTGCTGTTAACACTCCATCCCAGGCCCTTCACCCATCCTCTCTATTGATGACAATGTGTGTAAGTTAACAGTGTTCTCAACCTTTAAACTTGCATTCATAAAAAGATTACTTTTTCTTAAAAAGATTCATTAAAAAGGTTACTTTTTATGAATGCAAACAATGCAGCCTAGAGAATTCAAGGGGAAAAACAGTTGGAAGGTGTACTATTCTACAGTGATGTTATAAAATTCTGAATGGTAAGTGTAACATAACCAGAAAATAATTATTTGCATATATCTGCATGCTCCAAGACTCAATTTGTACTCATAATCAATAAAATGTAGTAAAAACACTTGAGAAAGTGATTGGAAGCTGGCATTGATAGATGACATATTGGATGATGACTTTGTTCATGACTTAAAATTGTCATTGATTAAATAATTTTGTATTATATTATGAGGGTACTACGGAGACAAGGAGATCTGTTTTAGAAATAAACAGATTCCAAAGACTTGTGACTTTGTAACGCCAGTGTTGTCACCTTTGACTCATGATAGGAGATAGAAAATTAGCCAGGAGTGGCACAGCTGATAGTAAAGAAACTGAAGAAATCATTTCTGGACTTAAAAAGAAAGAGGTAGTGCCTGTGCAAGGAAAGACCATTAACATACCCTGATTACAAAACTGAAATCACACAAATCTCTTCTCTAGCTATTATTTTACATCTTCATTGCCATTGATTCATAAATACTGCATCTAACAGGGGCCCATTATTTCTGTAGCATATATTTGATCTGTTTATATAGACAGTGGCCACAAGAAAAGTTTTCTTAGCATGCTACATGCTCAATGGGCAGCGTGGCTACTCTAAAGCTGTCCTAACAAAGCTTTACAACAGGTTTCAAATGGATCAGTTTCATCTGTGAGTAATGTAACTGCTTGTCAGGAAAAAAGCTCAATAAACTTCAAAGAATGGCAAGATCTGGTACTCTACAATATAAAATTTATAATAACCCAGAATCAAATAGAAGACTTATGAGATGTGTGAAAAAGAAAAAAATATGACCTATAAGAAGACAAATATCAGTAAACAGAAACAGACACAACAGAGATGATAAAAGTAACAGACCAGGACTTTATTTTTTGAGCTTTATCAAGATATTGACATATGAGATGTAATTTTAAGGTGTACAATCTGATGACTTGATACACGTATATATTGCAAAATAATTACCACAGTAAGGTCAGTTAGCACTTACATCTCCTCACATGATTACAATTTCGTGTGTGGTGATAACATTTAATATCTACTGTCTTAACTTTTAAATATATAACACCGTATTATGAATTATGTCGTGCATTGCATCCCCAGATGCTACTTATATTACAGCTGTGAGTTTGTACCCTGTGACCCACATCTCCCGATTTCCCACCCCACAGTCCCTGCCAACCACCATTTTGGTCTCTATTTCTATGCACTCAGCTTCTTTAGCTTCCACAAATGAGGGAGAGCCTACAGTATTTGTCTTTTCTCTCTCTGACTTATTTCACTTAGCATAACACCCTCACATCCATCCATGCTGTCACAGTGGCAGGATCTTCTTCTTTATGGCTGATAATATTCCATTGTAGGTACATAGTGTAGCATATCTTCTTTAACCATTCATTCTTTGATGGACTATCAGGTGGTTTCCATATCTTGTCCACTGTGAATAATTTTTCAATTAACATGTGGGTGCAGACATCTCTTTCAGACAGTTTTCATTTCCTTTGGATATATACAAGGGTGGGCAAAAGTAGGTTTACAATTGTAGATATACAAAATAGTTTATTCTTATATTATTATTTATTATTTTTTATTATGTATTTGTATTACAACTGTAAACCTACTTTTGCCCACTCCTGTGTACCCAGACAGGAGGATTGTACCCTGTGTAGGATTGCTGGGGTCATATGACAGATCTATTTTTTAGGAACCTGCATACTGTTTTCTATAGTGGCTGTATAAATACAGTCCCACTAAGAGAGCACAAGTGTTCCCTTTTATCTCATATCCTCACCAGCACTTGTTATTTTTTGTCTTTTTTAAAAATATTTTATTTATTTATTTTTTAGAGAGAAGAGGGGAAGGGAGAGAGAAAGAGCAGGAGAGAAACATCAATGTGTGGTTGCCCTTCATGCATCCCCTACTGGGGACCTGGCCCACAACCCAGGCATGTGCCCTGACTGGGAATCGAACCAGCAACCTTTTGGTTCACAGGCTCATGCTCAATCCACTGAGCTACACCAGCCAGAGTTCTAGTCTTTTTTATAATAATCATCCTAAAAGGTGTGAGGTGATAGCTCATTTTTTAATTTTCATTTCCCTGATGATTAGTGATGATTAGCACCTTTTCATGTACCTCTTAGACGTTTGGATGGCTTCTTTGGGACACTGTCTCCTCAATTCCTCTGCCCGTTTTTAAATTGGATTATATTGGTTTAGGAGGGCATTTGCTGGTTTATTTTGTTTTGATTTTATTTTTGTTTTGCTATTGAGTAGTAAGTGTGCCTTATACCTTTTGGTTATTAATTTCTTATCAAATAGATGGTTTGCAAATATGTTTCCTCTGTTCCTTTTTATTTTGCTGATTGTTTCCCTTTTTTGTGCTGAAGTTTGTTATTTTGATTTAGTCCCACTTGTTTATTTTTGCTCCTGTCGCTTATGCTTTGGTGTCATATTGAAAAAAATCTTTGCCAAGACCAATGTCAAGAGGCTTTTCTCCTTTATTTTCTTGTCCTAGTTTTACAGTTTTAGGACTTACATGAAGTCTTTAATCCTGTTTGAGTTAATTTTTCTGAGTGTATGAGACAGGAGTCCAATTTCATTATTCCACATGTGGTTATTGAGAGTTCCCACACTGTTTATTGGAGAGATCGTCATTTTCCCATTGCATCTTCCTGACTCCCTGGTCGAGTGATAGTTAGCCCCATATGAGTCGGTTTATCTCTGGGCTCTCAGTTATATTCCCTTGACTTATGTCTTTTTTATGTCAATACCATATTTGTTTTTATTATGATAGCTTTGTAATAAAATTTGAAATCAAAATTAAGAACAATCTAACAATAGCCAGGGGGAAGGGGGGAGGAAACAATGGGGAGAAGGGTTTTCAGGAACCACTATAGAGGACACATGGACAGAACCAAGGGTGGGGAGGGAGGCAGGGAAGGGAGGTGGGATTGGAGGGGGAGGGGAGGGGAGAGTATGCAGACGACTGTAATTGAACAACAATAAAGTAAAAAAATAAATAAATAAAATAAAAAATAAATAAAATGTGAAATCAAGATTTGTAATGCCTCCAGCTTTGTTCTTTAATTCAGGGTCTTTTGCAGTTCCATATAAATTTTAGGATTTTTTTTATGAATGTAAAAAGTACCATAAGAATTTTGAATCTTGCACTGAATCTGTTGATGGCTTTGGGTAGTATGGACGTTTTCACAATATCATTTCTTCAAATCCATAAACATGGAATATCTTTCCACTTATTTGTATTTTCTTTAATTTCTTTCATCAGTATTTTATAATTCTCAGAGTACAAATTTTTCACTTCATTGGTTAAATTTATTGTTTTCAATATTATTGTAAAGAAGGTTGATTTAAATTTCTTTTTCAGATAGTGTGTTGTTAGGATAGAGAAATGCAATTGATTTTTATAGTTGATTTTATATTTTGTAATGTTACTGGATTAGTTTGTTATTTCTACTAGTTTTTTGATGGAGTCTTTGGGATTTTTTACATATTACTGGTAGATCATATCATCTGCAATCAGAGACACTTTTACTTCTACCTTTGTGATTTGGATTCCTCTTTTTTTTCTTTTTCTTTTTAGTGGTATTTTTACTTTTTTTTTCTTTTACAAGTTATTTTAATGACTTCTTATTTAAAGTATATATTTTCATACACAGTATTTCAAATTTTTCTTTCACATTACAGAAAAATAGAATATTCATTGGTCAAAAATACTTAATATGAAACAACACAAAATAAAGTTTGAATAAAATTCTTAACACTTGCAATATTTAATATGTTTCCTCGCACCTTAGTTTTCTTTTTTCCACTTTTAAAATTTTACTTTTTAATAATAGTTGACATACAATATTTTATTAGTTTCAGGTGTACGACATAGTGATTAAATATTTATATAGCTTACAAAGTGATCAACATGATTAAATCTAGCAACCATCTGTTACAATATGTAGTTGTAATGATATTATTGACTATATTTCCTATGCTGTACATCACATCCCCCTCATAATCACTTTTTTTGATGATGCCACATTAAGGTGTGTGTTTTTTTAAATTTTTTTGTTCTTGCTTCACTGCTCTGACTCAGAGCGGTACTATGTATGTTGAATAGAAGTGGTGAGAGTGGACAACCTTGTATTGTCCCTAAATTTAGCAGGAAAGCTTTCAATTTTACTATTGAGTATGATGTTTTCTGTGGGTTTGTCATATATGGCACTTATTATGTTGAAGTATGTCCCTTCTATATCCAATTTGTTGAGAGTTTTTGTCATATCAGGATGTTGAGTTTTTTCAAATGATGTTGAAGCTCTCTATTTCTTTAGTTCTATCATTCTACATTCTACAATTCTTCAACTCTAGAACTTCTGCGATTTAATGGGTTTTGTTTCAGACAGATGCTGGGGGCCTGAGGTCACAGAGTGCTCGAGGAGCCTAGGACCTAGGAAGCTGCCTGGAACTGTGGGACCTACTATGACCACTGAGCGACCTGAGAGTGGTGGAGTTTGCTGGCACTGAGTAAGTCAGGAGCCTGTGTTAACATGGGTACTCCGAGAGCCTGGAGTCCATGAAGCCTCCTGGAGCCATAGAAGCTGCCTGGGCCCCTGGAGCCTGCAGGCTCCAGGGTTAACTGGAAACCTGGTGCTACGGGAACTGCCTGGGGCTCTGGGAGCTCCTTGGTGGGCAACAGGGTAAGATGGGGCCATGGAATTGCAGGAACCTGCAGAAAGCTTGATGTTATAGAAAGCACCTGGATCTGTGCAAGATATATGGGATCACAGTAGCCGCAGGTATCCACATAAGCTGGAAACCTGGGTTGGTGGGAGCCCACCAGGGGCTTGGGAGCTGCCTAGGGTCACCGAGATGAGAAGCATTGGAATAAGCTAGAAGTCTGGATTCTCAGAGATTTGACAAGGGTCTGTTGCTAAGGATGCCGCCTGGGGCCACTGGAATCAGCAGGTACCAGGTGGGGGTTTGGGGGAGGGCCTGGAGTAGGGAGGTGCTAGGGTAAGCCAGTTGCTTGAATCGTGGGAACCTACCAGACTCTGGTGTCGTGGGATCCTCCTAGGGCTGCAGAGAAAGTGGGTGCCAGGGTCACGCAGGGCCTGGTTTTCCAGGAGGCTCTAGGGAGCCCTACCAGCTGTTTAAGTTGTTGGCTCTTCTAGGCACCCAAGTGAGAGGCGCTGGGTTTGTGGGGGTCACCAGGGAGCCACCTAGGACTATGGGAGTCAGCCTGGTGCTGGAGCAGGCCAGCTCTGGGGTCCATGGCGACACCAGGGCCATCTCTCCTCTCCTTCTCTCCTGAAAAAGGTATCTCTCCCCTTGTTGGGCTGCCCAGAAATAGGGAAGGTATAATGGGAGTACCGTGAATCTACCTTTCCTACCCTCCTCAATGTGTCATTTTCTTACTTCTTTTCTCTTTGTTTCAATTACAGTGGCCATTCAATATTGTTTTATATTAGTTTCAGGTGTACAACATAGTGGTTAGACAATCATATGCTGCTTGATGTGTCATTGTTATTTCTGTGGCTCAGAATTCTGTAACCCCTCATCTAGAATCCTTGCCTTTTATGAAAGCATTTTCTGTGCAGTTGGAGGCTGGCAGAGGGAGAGTGGTAGAAATTCCCATGCAGCCATTGTACAGACAAGAACTTTAAAGTAGTAATTATTAATATGTAGAATTATACAAAGGAAAATATAAACAATAAAAAGAAAAACAAAGATTCAACTAAATGAAAATTCTAGAAATGAAAAATCTTTTGACAGAAATGAACATGTCACTGCAAGGTATCATTAGCAGACTAGATACTACAAAAGAAAAAGATCAGTGAATTTGAAGATATAGCAATAGAAATTTCCCAAAATGAAGCAGAAAGAGGAAAATGGCTGAAAAACAGTTAAAGAGTTTCAGTAACCTAAATCACAACATCAAGCATTATAACATGCAGTCCAATACTTGGGAGGTAGGAAGGGATTCAGAAAAAATATATATGTGGAGAAATACTGACTGAAAGCTTTCATAATTTAGTGAAAAGTATAAATACATAAATCCAAAAACATAAACAACCCTACTAAAGCATATTATAATCAAATTGTTGAAAAAATTGGAAAGATTGTAGAGAAAAACCTTTCATTGTGTACAGTGAAGCAAAGATAATAATGATCACGAACTTGGCATGTGAAACTGACGAGCCAAAAATCACTGGAATAATGCTAATGTGCTGAAAGAAAGAAAACAATAAACCTGGAAATTTTGGTCCAGTAAAAATAGTCTTCACAAATTAAGGCAAATAACTTTTTTCCCGAAAAGGAAAATCTGAATATCACCAGCAAAACTAAATTACCAAATTTTTAAAATTGTAGTTAGAAAACACACACACAGAATAAATATACACACGTGCACACATACTAATGCTTCGGGTTTTATGTTTAACTTCTTCTGCTTACCTTGAGTAGGTGGACTTTTGACACGGCATTACTGCCTTTATCAGTATGATGACTAATGCTTTTTACTGCAGTTCCCTAAGTGGATTTTCAGATGTGTGTCTCAGCTGGTGGGCAGGTCTTAGCTTGGTAGCCATAGTATAAACACATCCTAGACTAGATGGCTGTGTTTAAAAATGAGTTAATATCCCTCAAACTAAAAATTAATTTATGTTTCAGACTCATTAAAAATACATTATTGAAGAGCTTGACTTTGAAATGTAGTCCAATTTCACTCTTCCATGTATTACTATTTACTTGTAAGAGATTTACTGTGTTCTGACTATTTTTTTCCACATTTGATGTCTTTAATTTAGTTTTGTAAAACTGGAATTAAACCAGTTGTTTGGTGGAATAAACTAATTATATGATTTATATTAATTTTAATTTCACTAGAAGAATATCAGAATATCTTCAGGATTAGCTATTGAACATCACTTGACCACAAAGGAGTTAGTTAAAGCTTTGTAGATTAATTGAGCAAATTTCACATGTTTTTAAATGTAATTTGCTTTCTGCTATGTTTTACTATTGATATAATGTGTAAGCCAATTTATTAAATATGCCAAAATATTTATTTATCCTTTCAACTTGCATTTATTTTAAGTGAAATGTATTTCAACTACTAATAAACATTCTGTATAGGAAAATCATGTCTTCAACAGTGTTACACTACCCATTCTAGGAAGGAAAATATCCGGTGTTTCATTAGAAGAGATTGAATAGAAGTCTTCCTCCTATTTATTCATTCACCAAATTAAGGAACATTTTTTAATTTAAAATGCACTGTGTCATGTGCACATCACTTAACTATAAACAGTAAAAAAAAAAAAAAAAGAGTTCATCTATTTGGTTCTCTCAGGAAGAATTTACTGTCAGCCCAAATGGAAATAGCTTAACACAATAAATGTATTTGGAAGAGAGTCTATCCACCAAAGGTGGACATTTTCTCTCACACTGATAAAACCACGTCCAGCGTTGCTGTAGACATTGTCTCTGATGTGTGGTTGGTAGCATCACCCTATGAGCTGCACTGAGTTATCAGTGAAATTTGATAGTCTTCAGATTATATTTTCTAAGGCCTGAATTTTTTGCTTTTTGACCCTTCCCACTTTGGTCTCCAGCCAATTCTATCTCAACATCTTGCTCCATTGCATTTTGTAACTACTTGCTATATCTTCACAATTTTTTATTATTTACAACTTGGTGTTTCATGTTTTAAGCCTCATCATGGAGAATATATAAAAGACCCAGGAATATAAAGCTTCTACTAAAAGTTACTGTTTTTCTCTTTCATTTTACTCCAAAAGCTTGTTTCTTAAAAAAAAAAAAATTAAATAAAGAGGATAACTCCCTTATATTCTTTGATTCAGAATATGTGTTTAGTAAACATTTAAAAATTATTTTTAGATCCTTTGCCATTTGTTTTCATATTAAGATTCATCAATTTTTGTTTTCATATACCTTAAAACTGAATGGAAGAAATGTCAAATTATCTCTAAATTGAGTTTTTAGTTAATATTTAGTCCACAACATTGTGACTGTACTTCAAGTTAAGCTAATATTACATTAAGCAATAAATATAATAGAACAATCTTTAATGTAGGCTAAATTAAATAAATGCCACTCAAAGGATTTTTTGTAGAAGGTACCTATGCAACATAGATTAGCAGTAACTGCAGGGGTCCCCTTCACAGAAGGATTACAACGTATTTATGAATGCCTACCACATTCAAATGTGAATTTGCATGGTGCTTTCTAAATTATAAACATATTTACATACATTCCCCATTTGTGCATTGTTACTGGGATGTGTAACAATAATAATTGTAAGTATGGTAACAGCTGATCTCTATTGAAAACTTACCATTGGCTTGGCCTACACAAGAATTCATATGATTTTTCATCTAGCCCACACAAGAGCCCTAGGAAGTATGTTGTATTATTACACTTATTATACAGAAGAGAAAACTAAAGTTTAAAAAAGCTAGAAAAAGTATCATATTATATGAAAAATATAAGAAAGATATTCAGGGAATAGTGAACAGATTGACTCATCTGAAACTAGTTAATATAGGGTAATAAGAAGTGGAGAATCAAGGTGGACAAATAGTTTGAACAATACAAAGCTTTTGAGAACCAGAATGAGGTGTTTGGAGAGAAGGTAAAGAATGTTTAACAGCTTGATTTTGGAATCAAACCAGACTACCCATCTTCATCTTCATCGCTCACTAGTTAAATAACCTTGGGCATATTTCCCCAGGTGTAAAGTAAGGATATTACTAGCACCTCATAGGATTGTTGTGAAGATTCTGTGAGAAGAATGAGAGAATGAATGGTGGAAGCAGTTAGTCCATGAGCAGTAACTCCCAGTCATTGACCATGATCTAGAGTTAAAGGATAATCACTGAAGGTTTTTGAGTGGGGTATAAAAAGTCTTTAAGACCCCTCTCTGTTATAAACATTAAATTAGAAAAGACGTGAATTAGGTGTAGAAATGGCCATTGAGAAGTTGAATTGCATTTTTTCCTACAATTATTTCCTTTAATTTCTGGTAATGGCAGTGAAATGGACTATAATGGAAAGCAAGGGGGGAAATAAAGTAAGGAAAGGCAAGGGAAAGAAAAGGGAAGGGAGAGACATTGTGGAACACTGCAAGTCTTGGACAAGGTCTGAATAAGGCATTTAGAATTCCAAATTTAAATAACCACGAATTTTTATAGGTGGACTTTTTCTAAACTCATCGAATGTTTTAATTTCATCTGTCAACATTCTGCCAATTCACAATGACTGAGCAAGTGAGCAATGGATCTACATCAAATTTTACATTAAAAGGTGCCTACTTTGAAGGGGACTGAGATGTCATTGTCCTATGTACAATGTTTCTTGTATCTTCTTCAATAAATGTCTCTATTTTTCTTAGTACATGGCTGGATACTTTCTAGACAGACCTTGTATACTCAAAACTAATATGTTAACTGTATTTGAAAAATAAATTTAAAAAAATTTTAAACAAAAATACTTCTTAAGTTTGATGAAATTCAACTCATCACTTTTTTCTTTTTTGAGTTTGGTGTTCTATAATAGAAAATATTGCTTATCCCAAGGTAATGAAAATTTTCTCCTATATGACAGCATCATAGTAGAAAAAATAGTAATATGCTTGACTGATGATATGTATTGGATTCAATGAATTAAGTGTTTAAATTTAGGTTATAAAACATAGCTTGATAGCAGAAACAAGTATCAACAAAATAAAGTAGCAATTTTTGTTCTATAGAGCAATAATAATAAACGATTTCATGTAATGGATATGTCATTTTGCCACAGTATTTAAATACTATACAGGATCACTCACAACCTGTTTTCATCTTTCCAACTTTGTTTTCCAGCATTATTCTTCATGAACTCTAAATTTCATTCATCCACCATGGAATCATTTTTCTCTAGCATGCTCTACCTTTTCATCAAACTCCATACATTGAGAGATATGGACAGATGTCATTTGCTGTAACTCAGATTTTCCTAGTCATCAAAGTTCAAACATTACCGCATTGTGAAGACTTCTGTCCTCACAGAAGTCACTCGTCTCTGGGCAGAGTGGGTTGGTACTTCTCTACCCTCAGCACTGTGAGCTCACCTCTCTTACAACACTGTGTGTACGTAAGTGTTCAGCTTTTCTCCACCACACTAGACTGTGAACACTCTTTAAGTGAAGTGGGCAGATATTGAGCGGCAGAGCTCCATTCTAAGAGACCTTAATGAGAGACCAGAGCTCATTCAGGAAGAAGAACAAGCAGAGTTAAAGGATTAAAAAAAAAAATCAACTTATGAACAATTGAATGGGATGAGAGACATTGTAGAAAATTCAGAGGGCAAGCTACGTTTTCTTAAAGTCTCTGTGTGTGGGAATGGGGTCAGAGAGCACAGATTCAGACACCAGTATCAGAGTAACTAGATACACACATAAATCTTACACGGCGATCACCCCAGTAAGTGTAATATTCATCTGACATTGTACATACACAATATTATTGACTATATTGCCTATGCTATATTTTACATGAATGTGACTACTTTCATAACTGGAATTCTTTTTAACTTCTTAACCTCTTCCACTTTTCTCACCCATCCTGCCAAGCCTCTTCTGATCTGGCAACTAGCAGTTTTTTGTCCTCTGTCTCTATGAATTTGTTTATGGTTTGTTTGCCCATTTATTTTGTTCTATAGATTGCACATATAAGTGAAATCACATGGTATTTGTTGTCACAAATGGTAAGATTTTATTCTTTATATGGCTGGGTAATATCTCATTGTACATAAAGTAGGTTTATGGTTGTTCAGGCTGAGAAAATATAATAAATAATAATAATATAAAATAAACTGTTTTGAATACTCATAACTATAAACCTACTTTTGCCCCATCTTGTATGTACATTTCCTTATGAATTTGTTTATTGTGAACAATGAAGCAATTAACATAGGGATGCATTTATCTTTTCAAACCAGTGTTTTGGGTTTCTTCGGATAAATGCCCAGAAGCAGAATCTCTGGGTCATAGGGCAGATATATTTTTAATTTTTTTGAGGTAACACCATACTGCTTTCCACAGTGGCTGCAATAATCTGTACTCCCACCAACAGTGCTTGAGGGTTCCCTTTCCTCCACTTCCTTCCCAATAACTTGTTAGTAGCATCAGTCTGTTTGAATTTATTGATGATAGCCATTCTGACAGGAGTTAGGTGACACTTCATTGTGATTTGAATTTGCATTTTTCTGATAATTAGTGATATTGAGCATCTTTTCATATATAGACCATCTGTATGTCTTCTTTGAAGAAATGTCTATTTAGGTCCTCTCCTCATTTTTAATCATTCTGTGGTATTAAGTTGTGTGAATTCCTTATATATATCAGATATTAACCCCTTATTAGATGTATCATTGGCAAATATCTTCTCTCATACAGTAAGTTGTCTTTTCATTTTTTTAATGGTTTTCTTAGGCCTGCAAATCTTTTTAGTTTGTTGTAGTTCTGTCTTTGTTTATTTTGTTTTTGTTTATTTGTTTATTTTGAGTTTTGTTTCCTTTGCCTGAGAAGACATATCCAAAAATATATATTGCCAGGTGTGATATCAAAAGTTTACTCCCATGTTTTTTTCTAGAAGTTCTATAGTTTCAGGTCTACATTTAAGTTCAATACTTTGAGTTTGTTTTTTGTATATGGTGTAAGAAATGATCAGTTTCATTTTTTTTACATGTATCTGTCCAGTTTTCCAAACACATTTACTGAGGAGAATGCCTTTACCCCATTGTATATTCTTGCCTCCTTTGACATAAATTAATTTACCATCTAGGCATGAGTTTATTTCTGGGCTATCTGTTCTATTCCATAGACATATGTGTCTGTTTTTATGCCAGTACCACACTGTTTTGATTACTAAAGCCTTGTAGGATAGTTTGATATCAGGCGGCATGCTACCACCAACTTTGTTCTTTTTTCTCAGGATTGCATTGATTATTCTACATCTTTGGGTTCCATTTAAATTTTAGAATTATTTGTTCTAGTTCTGCAAAAAGTGACCTTGGTATTTTATTAGTAATTTCATTGAATCTGTCATTGCTTTAAATGTATGGCCATTTTAACAAGGCTAAATGACAATTATATGAGCACAAGACAGCCTTTAGTTTTTATCTCCTTCAATTTTGTTATTCAATGTCTATAGTTTTCAGAGTGCAGATCTTTTACCTCCTTCATTAAATTTACTCCTTGGTACTTTATACTTTTTGATGCAATTATAAATGAGATTGTTTTCTTAATTTCTCTTTCTGATAGATTATAGTTGGTGTATGAAAATATGACTGGTTTGTGATTATTAATTTGATTTTCTACTACTTTGCTGTATTAATTTATTAGTTCCAATAGCTTTTTGGTGGAATCCTTAGTGTTCTCTCTATGTAGTATCATGTCATCTGCAAATAATGGCAGTTTTATTTCTTCCTTTCCAAATTGGATGCCTTTTATTTCTTTTTCTCTTGACTGATTGCTATGGCTAAGACATCCAATACTATGTCGAATAAACTGGAGAGAGTGAGCACCCTGTCTTTTTCCTGATCTTAAAGAAAACCTTTCAGCTTTTCTCCATTGAGTATGACATTTGCTTTGGGTTTGTCATGTATTGCCTTTATTTTGTTGAATTATGTTCCCTCTCTTTCCACTTTGCTGAGTGTTTATGGATGTTGGATTTTGTCAAATACTTTTTCTGCACTTATTGATATGATCATATGAAATTTATCTTTATTTTTTATGAGTGTATCACATGAATTCATGTTGTGGATATTGAACCAACCTTGCATCCCAAGAATAAAGTCCACTTGATCATGGCTTATGACCTCTACAATGTGCTGCTGAACTTGGTTTGCTAATATTTTGTTGAGGATTTTTGCACCTATGTTCATCAGTGATATTGGCCTATAATTTTCTTCTTTTGTACTATTTTTGTATAGTTTTTTATCAAGGTAATGCTGGCCTTGAAAAATGAGTTAAGGGAGCCTTCCTTACCCTTCTTTTTTGATATAGTTTGGAAAATAGAGGTTTTAATTCTTTTCACCTGTGAACCCATCTGGCCCAGGATTTTTGTTTTTGGGGTAGTTTTTTAAATTACTGACTCTATTTTGTCAGTAGTTATTGGTCTGTTGGATTTTCTTGATTCACTCTTGGAATAATGTATTGTTTGTGGTAATTTAACCATTTTGTCCAGTTCATTCAGTGTTGGTATATAATTGTTCTTAGTATTTTGGTAATGTTGATTGCCACTTCTCCTCTAGAATTTCTAATTTTAGTTGTGTTCTCTATCTTTTTCTCTTCATTAGTCTACGTAAAGTTTCATCTATTTTGTTTATTCTTTGAAAGAACTAGTTCTTGGTTCATTGACTTTTTCTATTGTTTTTCAGACTCTATTTCAGTTACTTTCATTCTGACTTTATTATTCCCTTCTACTTACTTTGAGCTTTGTTTGCTGTTTTCTAGATCCTTTGGGTGTAAGATTAGATTGTTTATTTGAGATTTTTCTTGTTTCTTGAGGTGGCTGGAATTACTATGAATTTTTCTCTTAGCATGCTTTGGCTATGTCCATTAGATTTTGGGTCATTGTGTTTTGTTTTCATTTCTCTCAAAGTATATTTTGATCTTGATCTCATTATTACTTTATTTATTGTTTAATAGCACATTATTTAACTTCCATGTGTTTATGTGTGTTTTGGTTTTCTTCCTGTAATTGATTTCTACTCTCATACCATTATGATCAGAGAAGTTGCTTAATATTATTTCAGTCTTCATACATACACTGAGTCTTGTTTTGTGGCCTATCATGTGGTCTATCCTGGAAAATGTTCCATGTGCACTTGAAAAGAATGTATATTCTGATGCTTCTGGGTGAAGTGCACCAAAAATATCAATTAAATTTATCTAGTCTAATGTGTCATTTAAGGCCACTGTTTTCTTGTTGACTTTCTGTCTAGATGATTTATCCATTGAGGTACCCAATCAGGTGTTAAAGTTTTCTATTACTAGTGTATCACTGTCAGTCTCTCCCTTTATGTATAAATATATATTACTTATACATAAATATAAATATATATTAACTTTATATATTTAGGTGCTCCTACTATGGGTATGCAGATATTTGTAACAGTTATATATTCTTTATTTTTAGTTTTTTTAAAGATTTTATTTTTATTTATTTTTTAGAGAGAGGGGAAAGGAGGGAGGCAGAGAGGGAGAGAAACATCAATGTGTGGTTGCCTCTCACATGGCCCTCACGGGGACCTGGCCTGCAACCAAGGCATGTGCCCTGACTGGGAATCGAACTGGGACCCTTTGGTTCCCAGCCCGTGCTCAATCCACTGAGCTACACCAGCCAGGGCCAGTTATATATTCTTGTTGGATTAAGCCTTTTATCATTATGAAATCCCCTCCTTTGCTTCTTGTTACAATCTTTGTTTTGAAGTTTATTTTGTCTGATATAAGTATTGCTACCCATTATTATTATTTATTGTTTATATTTGTATTAAATAACTTATTCTATCCCTTTATTTTAATTCTACATGTGTCTTTTGATATGAAGTGTGTCTTTGTAAGCAATATATATACAAGTCTTATTGGGGTTTTTTTGTTATTTTTTAATCCATTCAGCCACCCTATATTTTTAGTCAATTTACATTTAAAGTAATTATTGATAGGTAGGTAGTTATTGTCCTTCCATCAATTGTTTTTTATTGTTTTAGTAGTTTGCTGTTTCTTTTATATTTTCCTCTTCTCTGTATGTTGATGACTTTCTAAAGTGTTTTGTTTGGATTCCTTCTTTTTATATCTAGTATATCTCTAATAGATTTTAGGCTTGTGGGTTACATGTGATTCATATACACCAAGCTATGTTTGTAGCATTGTATTTTAAGTAAATGTTTGCTTAAATCTGAATACATTTTTAAATCACTACAATTTTTACTTTCCCCATATATGTTTATGTTTTTTCATAATTTTGTACTTCATTTGCATGTGTGTGCTAATATGTACTCCTTAACTTACTGTTATAATTACACATGAGCTCCGCAATTTCTTTTGTCCTTTGTGTTAGCTTTTTAGTGGGTCAATCCACTTTTATTAAGTGTTTGCCTTGTTTAATGAGAAATTTTTCTTTCCTATATTTTCCTTTTCATATTTTTAATCTTGTTTTATTTAACAAAGTCCTTTTCATATTTGTCGTAGTATTGGCTCAGTGGTGATGAATTCACTTAGCTTTTTCTTGTTTGGAAAATCTTTCTCTCTCCTTTCATTCTAAATGGTAGCCTTTCTGGGTAGAGTGACATTGGTTGTAGGTATTTTTCTTTTATCACTTTAAACATTTTATGCCATTTTCTTTTGGCATGCAAAGTTTCTGTTGAGAAATCAGCTAATAACCTTATGGAGGCTCCCTTGTATATAACCAATTGCTGTTCTCTCACTGCTTTTTAGATTCTCTCTTTGTCTTAAACCTTTGTCATTTTAATTATGATGTGTCTTGGTATAGGCCTTTTTGGGCTTATTTTGTTTAAAGAATGATAAGCGGGACTTCAAAATTAAGAATTTTTTCAAAAAGCATACCTATAAACCACAGATTGGGAGAAAATAATTATAAATTATATATTGAATAAAAGACTTGTATCCAGAAAACAAGAGAACATAAACAATGGACAAAAATTTTAAAAGGTACTTCACCTAAGAAACACATGAAACATAATCACTTGAATAGATGCTTTACATCATTACCCATTAGGGTAATGTAAATTAAACTATGTGAGATATCACTATATTGCTATTAGAATAACCACAGTTAAAAAGACTGACAACGCCAAGTGTTGTTGAGGACATGGAGAAACTGGAATGCTTGCGCTATTGGTGGAAATGCAAAATGGTAAAACCTCTTAGGAAAATACTTCAGCAGCATCTTGCAAAATTAAACATATGTTTATCATGTGTTCTAAGCATTGTACTTTTTAAGGTATTTATCCAAAATAAATGAAAGCATATGTATATACAAAGATATGTAAAGGAACACTTAGAGCAGCTTCATTTATAATCACCAAACACTGGAAGCAACTTAGAATAAATAAACAAATTGTGGTATATATACAGGATGGAATATTATTAATTAATATAATTGAGCTATAGATACATGCAAATACATGGCTGGATCTCAAAATAATCATACTAAATGAAAAATCCAGACAAGAAAAGTATATACTACTCATTTTGCTATGTAATCTAGGAAATTTAAATTAATGTATAAGTGACAAAAAGCAAATTAGTGATCACCTGAGGATGTGAGGGGGAGTGAGGAGCTAGTGGAAGGGATTAACAAGGGACAGAAGGAAATTTAAATATTATTAGCATCTTCATTATTGCACTTACAGTAAGGGTTTATCAAATATATACATATTTCAAAATTATGAAATCATACACTTCAATGTGTACAGTTTATTGTGTGTTAGGTATACCTCAATAAAGATGCTTTAATATGTCAGATATTCAGTTTGAACATAACTTCCAAATTTACTAGATGGTGGATGTTCTCCACCCCCAGACCTTGACTCAGTGTGAATCATGATACTCACTAATGAAAAAACAAAATTGGCATTTCTCAGTCATTACTTACAAATGAAGAAGAGAAAATTATGACTTAGAATGAAAAACACCTCTTGAAGCCAGGAAATAATTACTTTGCTAGGAGACCTGACTCATCAGCAGGAGGATGACAGTTAAACAGTGCTGGTAAATCTACTCTGTTAAATGTTATAGTAACCCTGTGAATGCCTCGATTAAGTACCATATTTTTTCTAGACACTTATTTTATTTAACTATGTCTTCCCCACTTGACCTTGGAGCTCTTTGATGAGAACAATTTGAATCTTTTTTGTCCTTTGCCTAGTATATTTCTTATCACATTCCTGTGCCCAGTAAATGTTATCTGAGTGAATAAGTGACCAAAATATGGATAACCTCTTGAATGTCATAGGATAAAAACTCATAATGAGCAAAATAATAGTTACTATTTACCAAAAACAATTGGGAAGATGATTACAAATAATACCACTGACCTCAGAAAATGATAGCTGTTCTTATTTGAATATCCTTTGCTTTCAGGCTACTTTACACAAATTATCTTTATTTTTTTTTAATAAAAATATAAGATAGGCATTATTAACTTCATTACAAAAATAAAGATATCTTGTATTAATAGTTAAATAACTTGTCTGAGGTCATTCTTTAAGGAATTGATGGACCTAAAATTTTTGGCGGAGTTAAAATTTAAGGCCAGATCTGCTGACTATAGCCACCATACTTTTCTATTACATCTTGCAGGTGCCTGGAAAATATGTACAAATTCATAGAAAATTAATTATCAGGATTTGAATTTGAAATTATTATAAAATATGGTGAAAGTTTTCCTTTTCCATCATTGATCTAATGTGAATGTAATTAGAATATGGCTGTAGAATAATATCAACTATTAAAATCTAGTACCATGAGGAAATGCTGGGTATATTTCTACCTAATTTTTCTTTTAAAGCAAGTCACAGGCCAATGCACTCTGGTTCTGAGACATTGTATAGGAGTGATGGCAAACTTTAATTCTTCAGATACTTATCAGAAATTTTATTCAGCTAGAAA